>WSFP011514264.1:0-12897 GCA_009831015.1 Picea engelmannii | reverse complement strand
CAATGCCAATCCTCTCAAGAGGTGAGTGGAATGGCCCTTGCTATAGTGCTTGAATGATTCAAAGAGAAAAGAGGATTCTCCAAGAAGAATTCTTGCAGCATAACAATACCTTGAAGTTCTTATTTTCTTAGCACACCCATGGCATATATTTATAGTGTCCATTCATGTAAAGATATAACTGGTTCATAATGTGAACAAGAGGCCTTTTAGGGCACTTCCTAGCCCTTGACCAACCTCCAAGCTAGATTTCTCTCAAATATGAGTGTCAAATTGTGTTGGAAGTCGGACTGGAAGTGGTTGAGAGGCTGACAAGATTCATAAATGCGTCGTTCATAAGAAGTACACGGGTTTTCTCGTAGACAATCGCACATCCTACGCATTATGTGCATAGTGCGCACTTAGGGTTTTGTTGGCCCGCACATTCTGTGCACAATGCGCGCTTAGGGCTTTGTTGGCCCGTGCATTCTGCACGCAGTGCGCGCGTTTCCTTTGATGAATTTGCGTACTTTGATTTATGAACAAAGGATATGGTTTTATGCCTTTTTGATAGATGTTGATGTTGTAGGTGTATTAATTGCTGCTAGGAATGATGTCTTTCTTCGACCGTTGTTTGTAATGTTGCAGACGATTTTTTGGTGATAACAGATGCCCCTTGATGTGTGAGGTTAGGAGCATACGTATAGCTGAAATGCATCAATGTTTCTTTTCAAGCTAAGAGTGCCATTGTGAGGAAGAGTGAAGAGAGGAACCTCAAGAGTGATCCGTCGGAGGGAGAGGGAAACTGTGGGAACCAAAGCTTTCTCTAGGAAGAAAAATAAAATATGTATACAAACGAGGCGAGCATGCCCCATGCTCGTGTCATGAAAGCAAAATGTGGGACTGTAACTGAAGTGTACGATGATGTAGATAGCTGCAGCGCCCTCGGGGGTGGTTGATAACGACAAATGATAGTTCTGAATGGTGAACTGGCTCTAAATGGAGTAATCGACGATGGTAAGAAGGGTCTATGACGCAAAGGCATTGATGGCCTATCAAATTCAGAGGTCTTCGGTTGGTATGGAAAACTACAACGGTCGCATAATAAGACCCACCTTAACATGAGAGTTTGCTGAAGTCGAATGTTATGGGGGTCAACGGAAGCAAAAAGTGATGATGACTCTCTCTGTTTCGTTCGAGACTCCTCATTGAAAAGGTAATGAGAGTCAAGATACTGTCGCCCTTCTGGAAACTGTGTTGATGTCGACATGAAGGGAGACATGACGTCAAGGAGCAAGGGGCTTCTTGAAATCCACTAATTAATAGGTGATATCAGGTACTGATGGGTAACATGGAGGAAGTCAAGACACTATGGGACTCAAGACTGCCCTTGGTTAGGGTGTTGAAGGATGATTGGCAACAACCGTAAAACTAGATCTAGTGTGAGGGAGACAACTAGACATGAGGTTAAACTGTGTTGGAGTCTGATAAGGTGGGCAAACTCAAAGATCGTGGTTACATGGATTTGGGATACTCGGGGTTTGTCAAAGATGTCTATATGCAAAAAGGGTGGATGCCCCAACCAAGGGCGACATGGGTTGCTTTGCCGGGTAAAAGAAGGCCATTGGGTATGATGACTAAAAAAACTATGTATATGCTGGAAACAAGGGCTTTATACAATTACCAAATGAAATAAAGAATAACTTGGGTTAAGTATACAAATACAGAAATGGGTGGCCTAGTGAAAGATGGCTTGGTCTATTTAGGGCACAAGTTTGTGAAAGAGAACTGGTGGAGGCCCCATGGGTGGGTTTCTATATTAGGTAAATGGATGGAGGACAATCTGCAGATGGGAAGCCTGATGGTGGATGAGATGGAGGGATAATGGAATTGCGGGGGTGCAGCCAACAGAACCAAGTGTAGGATGATATGACCTGGGAGTCCATTGGGAAGGTTAGCAATATGATAAGAAGAAGTATGGGGTTCATTCTCGGAAGTGCAAAGACTATCGTGACTCCCAATCCTAGGGGGTGAAGACAACATGAGTGTCAAGTTGCCAAGGGAAACTATGAATGGGAGAACTCATGTGGGTGAGAGTGCTATCAGTTGACAATACCGAAATGTGGCAGAGGAAAAGGCACTGCAGAGCTGGATGTAGGGACCCTAAAGACAAATGTCAGAGGGTGTGACTGGGATATGAAATTGTTTATAGAGGGAGTAATTACATGTCAATGTCGAACATATACCTGAAGGGGTTGTAAGCTTGCTTAACAAGTACCTGGACATAAAAAGATCAATACCCGACGTGAACAATATTTGATGATAAAGAACATATAACAACTTATTTGATAAAACTGAAAGTAAGCATGCGTACCTAAACGTGGCGTGAAAAAAAGGCTCCTCCGAGGAGAAGTGTGAGGATCGCAAGTCATGAAATCGATGCCCCTTTTACAAAAGGGGCCGACCGTGATGACTGGATGTAGAAGAGATGGTGGAGCTCGTGCTTTGTTTGCATAAAGCTGACATTTATCGCATCGCTTAACAACGTGGATGCAGTCATGAAACAAAGTAGGCTAGAAGTATCCTACTCGAATGATTTTTTGAGCGATAGACATACCCGAAAGGTGACCATCGCAAGCGCCGCTATGGAAATCATTTAAGACTATGTCGACTTCGTCGATGGTAAGACATTGCCAAAGGATGGTATCGACCCCATGTTGGTAAAGAATGTCTCCGGTGAGGAGGTATCGGGGAGACTGATGGTGAATGCATCGGTGGTCATCTCTAGAGAGGTGAGACCTGAAATTTTGTGTACGAAGGTAGACGAAAAGGTCGCCGTACCAAAGGTTGTCTGAGGGGATGAAGAAGAGGAGTTCATCGGGGAAATATTCATTGATGGTGGAAGCTTTGGCGTTTGAGGGAAAAGTCGTAATGAGTTCGGCTAAGACCAGAGCTCTCTTGCTTTTGGGGGTGGAGAGTTGTAGATCGTATTCCTGGAGGATAACGATCCATTGGGCAAATTTTCCGCTGATCTGTCGTCGGCTGAGCAAGTATTGCACGGGGTTGGAATCTGCTACGACCTTGGTAGTTCGAAGCAGAATGTAATGTCACGATTTTTGGACTACGAGGACAACTGATAACGTGAGATTTTCATCATGATTATATTTTAAGGGTGGTCCTGAAAGGTTTTTACTAATGTAGTAAATCACATGTTCACGCCCATCATCCCCTAATTGGACAAGAACTCCTACAATTGAAACAATAAAGGCTGATAAGTAGAGGATGTAATCATGATCATAGTCCGGGGGACTAATAAAAGGGGCATTTGATAGGGCGACTTTTCAATCATCAAAAGATGTTTGAGAATTTTCATCCCATCGAAATGGGATATCATGGCGCAGTAAGTGGAGAAAACCATGTGCGCGAGTGGTGTAGTCTGGGACAAAGCGACGTAAAAATTTCACTTTGACTTGTAGACTCTGCAATTGGCGTAAAGTCCTAGGTGGTGGAATTTATGTGATAGCTTGGATCTTGAGGGGGTCTACAATGATGCCGTGTTGGGAGACAATGAACCCGAGGAGGCGCCCGACAGTGACGCAAAAGACACACTTGAGGGGGTTCAAGTGGATACTATATTGGCGACATCGTTGAAAAACTATGCGTAAGTCGTCTAAATGTTGGGTTCGCTTTTTGGATCGAGCAGTGAGGTCATCCAAATAAGCAATAATGATGCGAGCGAGATCATGAAAAATGTAGGTCATGGCCTGTTTGTATGTAGCACTGGAATTTTTGAGCCCGAAGTGCATGACGTGATAAGCAAAGGTGCCCCAAGGGGTTGTAAAAGAGGTTTTGTATTGATCTGTTGGGTGAATTTGAATTTTGTTGTAGCCAAAGAACCCATCCATAAAGGACAGTGCCTCGTGGCCGGCGCAATCATTGATTATTTGGTCGATGAAAGGGGTTGGGAAGCTGTCTTTGGGACAAGCGTGGTTGAGGTCATGAAAGTCTATGCAGACGTGAATAGTTCCCTATTTTTTGTTAACGAAGACGGGGTTCGAGACCAAAGAAGTGTATGCAATGGGGTAAATGAACCCGACAACGCGTAATTTGTCAATTTCGGCTTTGATAGCCGCAACTTTGGACGAGTGGAGGGGGCGTTGCTTTTAACGAACAGGGGCGATATCTAGCCATGTGTTGATACGATGTTCGACTATAGAAGGATCGAGGCCAGGCATCTCCGTATATGACCAGGAAAAAATATCTTGGTATTCCTGAAAGAGATCTTTGTAAGCAATGATTTCTTCAGGGGAGCATGCAGCGCCAATGGTGATCTCTTCTACGATGCCTGGTTTAATGGAAATGTCAATTTTGACTGTGGGTGAGATGTTGGCCATGTTGCCTTCTTCAAAAGCATCGGGGGCAGGAATATGATTTTTGAACTAGTCAATATGCCCTAGAGGAATAAAATCCTTGGTTTTGACTGCACACAAGGAGGCTTGGTCAGGAGGGTGAAAGACTTCTTGTGAGAGAAAAAGTGCACGATGATGGAGCACATTCCATGGGCAATAAGGGGTAGTCAGTTCTTCCAAGATATCTTCGTCGCAGTGAAAAATACGAGAATACAGGGGATCCTGGGAGATGGTAGGGGGAACCGTCAAAGGATAAGGGTTATTGGCCTCAAGGGATGAGGACATAGAAGTGGTATCGCGTATGGGGTGTGATGGCTCGCTTGACATAAACCAAATGTCAAGACAATGTGGATGATAAATTGTGGTGGGGGGCAAGATCTCATATGGGAGAGTTGCCGGAGAATTGGGAGGATATGTGGGAATATCCTCAGATAGTTGAAATGTGAACCATGGAGGAATGGGGAGTAACTCAGGTTCAAGGGAGGTGACGATGACACTATCTGGGGAGTGGATGAGGGGATTATGTTGTATCACGAGTGGTGGGGTGATCAAATGAGGTTGAATAGGGGTAGAGTGATGACCTCGGTATTCAACAGTCAAAGGACACTGGTACGTGAAATGAGCAAGTGAGTCACAGAGAGCGCAAGGACATCTCATTCGTTCGGGGACTAACGAATAAATATAACGAATGTCAGTAATTTGAGCATCAATATGGAGTTCCTGAGAGGGCTTAGGCAGGGATGTGTGGCATACTGAGACCAATGTTTGGTGAAATTGAGGTAGAGTTGGGCAATGATGAGTTTAATGGCCATATTATGAGCATATGGCACAAGCGAAATTGGGTCGTAACCCTTTCTTGCGTGTGGTTGAGGACTCTATAGTAGCGGTGGATGTACTTGGGGGAGTGGCCAGCAATGGGGTTGCTTTAGGGAGTTGGATAAGATTGCGTAACTCAGGAAGAGTAGGACATCTGTTAGTGGGGTGTCCTTCTCTTTCACATAGTGCACACAAAGGTAGAGCTCGGGGAGGGGGTGGAGCTATGGGCTTGTTCTTTCTTCGTCTGCCCCTGGTGGTGGCGATGTTGCCTCTTGTTAGAGGTGGGGGTGGTGTGGTAGGAGCTTGTACTGGGATCTGCATCGGTAATCCCTTTGTCCGAGGAGGGAGAGATGGTGTAGGAACCATGGAGGGTGGATGGAGATACCATACAAGGATGGCGATAACCATGTTAGTAAGGGTGAGGGTAGGAGCGACCTGGAATGATTGGACTCCAGGTGATGGGTAGAAAAAGGGGATTTGGGTAATGTCTTGGGGGACTATCTCCCAAACCGGTATTTTCCCTTGGAGGGGGGGAAAATCCGAGACAAGTGGTGCGATGGTGTTTTCAGGGAATTCCCGAGGTATTAGTTCTCCGAATGGTGGAACTTTGATGTGAGGAGGGGACTCAGTAAGAGGAGTATTGTTGCCGATATTTGTTCTATTAGAGGAAACTACACACACTTGTGCTGAAATAGATGAGTTTAGGAGAGGTGGTGATCCATGATAAGTTCCTAACAAGGATGGGTCTTTGAATATTCCAGGGCCAATGTTGACGATTGGAAAAGTATCCAAGCTAGCGCAGAAAAGAGGGAGGATGTTATCAATGTTGGCAGAATGATTAGGCTCGTAATGTGTAAGTTGGTCAATGGTGACAATTTTCCTGTTATGGGGGAACATCATCGTACGAAACACATAAGAGGCTACCACCTTCATAGCATACATGTAGCTACGTCCAAACAAGAGATTGTAATCAAGTGGGGCGTCGATAACTTCAATGTCAATCATGATGGTTTTTCCCCCAAGTTCTACGAGGACATTTTGGAAGAGCCCTTCATGGGATGATGGTCGACCGTCATAAGCTCTTAGGGTGATGGCAGATGGTACTAACTCCGGTGAGCCAAGTTTATGCCATACTAATTTGGACACGATGAATGTAGATGCACCTTCATCAATGATGCACCGATGAACTGTGATGTTCCAGATCTTAAGTGGTATCTGAAAGGCTACCAGAGTGGGGAGACGTGGTTCTTCGCTATCTAAATCAAAGGTGATTAGTTGAGTATCAGCTGGGTCGACTGCCCCCAAGGCGGAAAGCAAGGATTTGCACTGTGATGGATAGGTTTGGAGGACTTCCAACACATATATGGCAACATGAGACTATGCTAAGTCATTGACCAGACTGTAATTATGGGATGCCCTAGAATGAGGGTTATCTACATTCCGTCGTAAAGGTATGCGGGGTATACGAGGGTTTGGTTCAGTGTTAGGGCATGGGATCATCAATGGTTTTTCTGATGTAGCTGGAGTTGTTTCTAAGGTGGTTGGGGTAGAGTTGAGAGGCATGTTGTGTTGACGACCGCGTGTTTGCAGAATAATCTATTCTTCGCTGGTATGGAGGATACTGCGATCGACTGGATTTCCGAGTTGATTGAGACCTAGGTTTTGATATTGCCCCATTTGTGGTGGGGTAGAGTTTATATCTTGTTGGGTATTCATTACACCTTGGTGTGGAATGGGGTTTTTCAAAATGACAAGAGGTGGTGGTTGCAAATAATGTTGCAGGGCCGACTGAGGGGCAGGTGGTGCCGAAGGGCATTGTGGGTTCATGGATTCTTTCATCCGTTTGTAATTGGCAATTTGGGGGCAGTGGTGAGTATAATGTCCATACTCACTGCATAGGGCGCAAGGGAAGTTAGTTATGATATTGTTGTTCTTCCCTTGTCATGGTTGATTGTTATTGTTGACCCCTTGGGGGTTTTGGTTGCCTTGATTCTGATTCCCCCCAGCGGAACGGTTTTGTTGGGGGTTATTTTCTCCTGGTCTTGGGTTGTTATTGTTTCGATTTTTCCCTTTCTTCTTGGCATTATTCAAATGATGAGCCAGACTTTCCGTATTCAACTGTTCAAAAGCATGAACATGTTGAATGGGAGAGGGATGAACAAAATTAACGTAGACAGGTGGTTGTCCTGGTGGAGGAGCAACTGGTTGGGGAGGACCAGAAAATGGAAAATATGGATTGTTTTGTGGAGATGATCCATATGGCGTATAGGAAGTTGAAATACTTCCACTACCATTGGGGTTATATGCGGGGGTTGTGGGTGAACCCGTACTTGATTGAGAGACCAGATGCATCATGGGTACTAGTGGGGGTCCTCCCAACGACGGAGGGGGAACCACAGGGTATGACTGTTGGTGGGTGGGAGGAGGGTAATAAGACGTCCCTCCATATGGTTGTGAATACTCATTTGCACCATAAGTAGGTGATGGGTGTCCGTAAGGGTTGAGGTGTGTCATAGAACCAATCAACCCATCCGCAACGTGAGAAACCTCGGGTTTGTCTTGGCCAAATGGTAGGGGTCTAGGTGCATCAAGCAATACTGTGTACAAGTAACCTGACTGGGCATATATGAGGTCAAACTGTTGGGTTTTTTCTGATGGCTTTCTCTTCTGATTGAGGAAAAGTGGATGCTACATCTTTGGCAATCACAAGGACGAGCGATTTAAAAAACCAATCAAGACATTTTTCTTTGGTGGTTCCTGCTTTACACAAACTACGTCGTCAACACCATTCATGGATGCGGTCAACGATATGGATAGTAGTGGTTTGTTTGAACTCAGAGAGAAGTTCTAAGCCAGTGTCATGACGAACTGGTAATTGGAAAAATGACAAAAAGGCCTTGGCCAATGATTCAAAGGTCACATGGGACCCTGATTTTTCGTCCACATACCATTTGGATGATGAACCGGCGAGGGTTCTTTTAAATAACCTCAAGCGGATGGAATCATCCATGATGTTGTTTGAAGAGCACCATAAGTGGAGGGTCATAACATGGTTGGCGGGGTCTTCCCCTGGTTTTCCTTCAAACTTCAGAATATCTGAAGGGAATTTGGTAGGCATATTGGGTCAAGTGGCATAATGTAAAATGGGTTCATTCGTGAGTTTGGTTAAATCAAGAATGTTGAGGGATGCCAAGTATGGTAAAGGGGGATTTGGCGACAGATTAGTTCCAACCATTGTGTGTGTAGGTAGTGAACCTGTCCCTTGAGAGAGATTTGGTGGGTTTGTACTTCTTCCTTGAGAAAAAGTTTGACCCCCGCCTCCTTGTGAAGGAGAACCAATAGATGGATTGCCTTGGGTATTTGACCCAAGAAAAGTGGAACCAAGTAAAGCTGATTCCAAAACAGTAGCACTCATTGGGGTGTGAGATGGTGGAGCTGGTGAGTTGGCGAGACTAGGGACTCCTTCTAGAATAGGAGGGAGATTCTGCAAGCGTCTAGAACAAAGCAAATTCCGTGGTTCCCCGATGGTTTTGAATAGCAAAGTGAATGTGTGAAAATGGTGACAAGAGAGAAATAAATGAACAAGTGTTTTTTATATTTTTGACCTTCACAAAATAGTATAACTCACAATTGGATGTAATCAAATGAACATCATACATTAATCAATTGTGAAATAAACAAGCATGTGGATAAGTGGATTTTGTCCACGTGGGGAGAAAACAAAAATAAATGCTCGTGTCCTAAAAGACTTATCGTCCTTCCTCTCAATTTAGCACTAGGCCTTCCAATAACACTCGACAATGGGGTCTGAATCCATCGGAAGAGGAACTAGTGAATGTTGAAGTAGTCAGTTATAATGAGGGGTAGAGGGTGCATATCCCGAAAGAGTTGGCGATATTTCCCAATAGCCACACAAAATCTAACCAAGGTGTGATTGTATCCCACAACTGCCACCTGGGTAGATACCCTATGTTTGGCCATTAAGTACCTTGGTCAAAGTGCGACATTTAGATTTTCGGCCTAAAAAACGGGTCATGGGCTGGATACCCTCACAAGAGTTGGGTGACTCAAGAAGGGATGCGTAGAACAATCAGACCTCAGCCTTCAACCCTTCACGAGTATCTGCCTGCCTTATGGTATAGAAACATTTGACTTGGAGGATTTGAAGGATCCCTATTCTCAAATTCTATTGTTTCAAAATGCGAGAACCTAATAACCGGGGGTTATTTGGATGCCTACCCCCGAGATCCTACCTAGACTACAAATTTCTTTTGAGCACCTCCTGTGGAGGAAAATTTAGTGTGTTCTTAAATTTTTTTTAGATGGAGTGGGCTGAGAGATTGGAGTCATGGACCAACCTCGTTTGAATTTAATTGGTGTGGATAATTTCTAAAGAAGTAGTCAGATCTTTCAGAGTTCCTTTGAAGTATTTTGTGGGTACTTAAAAATAAAGCTTACTTCAACCTCCACTATTCTAATAGAAATTATGTGTGTGATGAGTGGCTTTGTGTGCAAAAAAGTGAAAAGTGTGCAAAATATTTTTAATAAGTTAAGTGTAAGATTGTAGCATGTGGACTTCCTGTGGTCCTCACAAATATTTTTACCTATCTTACTAATTTATTTGGTAAAACCTTGCGGAATATTTAAAGCCCTAGAGAACTAGCAATGTGGACATATGGGTCCTTACTTGATCCTTTAAACTCTCTAGAATGTTGTCTATACTAGAAAAACTTTTGAAACTATCCTAGGATTATATACATGTGGGAATGTATGAGCCCGTTACTTGATCTTTTAAACTTTCCTAGAGTGTTGTCTAGACTAAGAAAGCTTTTTGAAACTATCCTAAGATTGTAAACATGTATGGGCCCTTACAAAGCTTTAAGATAATTTTCAAAACTAAGAGGTACCCTGAGGGGGTTTTGTCCTCTCCTAACGATTAAAGAGAGATTAAATTTCCTTTTAACCACCTTTTCTAATTCCCGAGATCACACTTGGATGCGGGGGAAGAGCATACTTGGTGGTTAAAATTGTCTTCTAGTTCCAAATTATTTGTTTGTGTTTGAAAATGCAATAACCTTAACTCAAAGTTTTAAATGCCAAATGAGTCATCCATGTGGCAACAAAGCAAAGAGAAGAATAGTGATTCTTTTTACCCCTATGTGCTTATGTTTGCTAAACTTTCTTGTAAGAAAGGACTCTAAGTGAAGTGTGATTGCTTTACAAAGTGCAGGAAATTAAAATATGAATGCAAGAGGCCCTCAAACCACACAAAAAACCCTTACAATTTGCAAAATATTGAACTTGTGCGTGGGTTGTAGTTTTGTCAGTTGCGCCAAGCATGCAGAATGTGCGGGTTTATGAAAGAGCTTACGTGCGTAGCGCACAGAGTGCACGTCTGTGTGTTTCAAAAGCCACACACTTCCTGTCACACATCGAGGAAGAAATTTCGAGATGAAATTATCTTGCCTTAGCTCTGAATTTTGGCTTTGGAACACTGGATTAGGCTGGTTTTGGTACCTGCATATCCAAACAATTAGAAAGAAGTGCTCTCAAGACTTAAATAGGGAGGAATTTGATTCAAATTCCCCAGTATGGTCGCCAATCTATTCTGTTGGTTTTGTCACATGGGTGAGAAAAAACACAACACTTACTTGCCTAGTTAAGTCAGCTAAACAAGACAGAGGGTTGTGAGTTGATTAGATAACCAAATACATATGAAACAAGGAAATAAAAATAAAAACAAAAGGAAACAAATGTTACAAAACTTGCAAGAACTAGAACCATGAAAATGACAATCATATAACTACCAATCAATCAACATATTGATATGATAGCACCGTAGAGAAATACAAGGACTTATGAATCCCCTCTTCCTCCTTGGGAGGGTCTTGAGTTCCCTACTAGAGAGCTCTTCTCTTCATACAATGACAAGTAACATACACCCTCTATAAAGGCACCCATGAATGAGACACTATGACCCCTTGTATGTCATGAGCCCTATGCCCATTGAGTCTTAACCCTAACCACTTCACCCAATTTACATGGCTTAGAGAGGGATATGTTGGAAACTCTCCTTGACATAGGGAAAGATCTACCCAATAGGATACCTCGTTAACCCTCCCATATTCAAGCTTGACAAGTCACATAATGTCTTTGAGCACTTAATTGTTTGACATAGTGATATTTGATGCACATGCTTAGGTGGATTATTTATTGATTAGATTCACTTATCATGATGTTATGACTTGATATCCTTGGAGAGCGTGCTTATTTGTCTTTGCAGGACCTAGTTGGTGGACAATTTTGGAAGAACAAGCCTAACTTGGGCTTCCATGGGGCTTGAAGCCCACAAGTGGATGCCAAGGACCCACATGCCAGATGAGAGAGATCAAACTTTGAAGGCCTAGAAGATGAGTTGGATGACATAACGTAGCCCCCACATGCCAAACATTTTTCCTAGGAGAGGCAAAACGTCACCTTTAGAGGCATGACGTCACTTAGGGGGGTTGGGGTTTGGTGGTGAGGTTGACATGCATTGACACAAGGACGTTTTGAGGAGCTTGAGCCTTCATCACGAAGGAAGTTGTTTGGATGCTTGACATGTGGATTTGGGAAGCATTTCTACACTCCATCACCAACGACCTTCTCCTAGTGCCAAAACGTCCCCTAAAGGGGTGACGTCCTGATTACTAGGGATTTTGTTTTTGCAAACGTGAAATTAAAGTGAATTGTTTAATGTTACTTTGTAAAAGGGGCAAGATTAGGGTTGTTGACCCCTAGTCTTGTGGTTTACCCTTAATTATGTAGACAAAATATCTTAGTGATATTTTGTGTAAATAAGAGATCATAAGATCTCATTTTATCGTAACTCTCCCTCTTGTGAGAGGTACTTGATCTAAAATTTTCGCTACACTTGGAATATTTTGCCTTTGGTGCTATGGAATAATGATTTTTGGTTATGGATGATGATGATGATGGTGCACTATCTCTAGGAGGTCATTCTCTTGCTATTGTGGAGATTTAATTTGGCATGTTAAAGGCTTTTTCTTGAATGTTATGGTTCTTTACTTTGTTATTATCATTGGTGATTCAATATAAGGTTGTTTTGGCCAAGGCTAGATAAAAAGTATAAGGATATACACCCCTATCCTAGTTTCCACCATTTTATCAAGCTTTTAAAGTTGTTTTGCAAGGGTTTTGTTGAGGAAGTAAGATGATTTACACCCCTCATCTTCAAGCCCTAGCTAGGTTACTTACCTTGGGAAGTAAGAGGATTTACACCCCCAAGGGTTTAGTAGTATTATCTCTTTAGTTTTGACCCCATTAATGTTGGATTTTCAATGAGCCATGGCTCATGTATTCTCTTTAAATTTTCTGTTTAACTATTACTTGAACCATAACTACTGCAACAAACCAAGATCACAAGAAGAATAACCATGCACAAGAACACAAGAAGTATCATGGGAAACCCTTCTCAACAAGGGAAGAAAACCCAACCAATCCTTTGCTATATTCCTCAAGAGAAAGACCTCCCACACCATCACCAAACCTAGCACACAAGAGGGTGTTGTAATTCTCATAATTTCAGAGCACAACTTCTGAAATCATGAGATGACACAATGATAAGTGTGTTTCCTCAATGGGGATTCACCTTTATTTATATAAGACTTGTCACATCAAATGATGTGTCTATTGG
>WSFP011514263.1:0-12897 GCA_009831015.1 Picea engelmannii | reverse complement strand
GAGAGAGAGAGAGGATTACTTGAGGAGAAGCAACGAAGATCACATGTAAGACAATGATCACTTTGGTTTGGCCATCTTGGGGGATCTAGATAGGTTCTTTCTCACATATTAATAAATAACGTGCTCACATCCATTGATTCTATCCTAAACTAAGACATTGACAACAACAAAGGGTGAAGCATAAATGTAAAGGATGAAATCCTTCTCAAAGTTAGGGGGGTGTAATATAAGGTGTTGAGGAAAGGGCTCATCTAAGTGCATCAAAGGATTGTCGAGCATGATCATCCCATACAAATGGGATGTTAGATCACAATAACCATAAAAACCGGTGAGCAATGTTGGCGTAGTTGGGAACAAATCTATGCAAGAAATTGGCTTTCCCCTACAGGCTCTGCAATTGTCGTAGATTGTGAGTGACGGGTAGCTAAAAAATGGCTTGAAATTTTATGGGGTCAACAATGATGCCATATTTTGAAACTATGAATCCTAAAATCTGACCGACATGAGCGAAAACGACACACATGGGGGGGAGAGGTCAAACATATATTATACTTACGACATCTAAGGAAGATAGTTTGCAACTCTTCCAGTTGTTGTGACCTCTTCTTTAAATGAGTTGTGAGATCATAGAGATAGGCCAAGATAAGGTGTTCCAGGTCATGGAAACAATAACACATGGCATGATAGAAAGTGGTTCTAGCATTTTTCAACTCAAATGGCACAACTTTGTACGCAAAGGTACCCCATGGAGTGGTGGAGGTCATCTTATATTGGTCATGTGGCTGAATATAGATCTAGTTGTAGCTTGAGAATCCATCCATAAATGATAATGCCTTGTGTCCTACATATTCATCGATAATTAGGTCGATGAATGATATTAGGTGGTTGTCCTTGGGAAATGCCTTGTTCAGATCATGGAAATTGGTACAGATATGGATAGTGCCTTGTTTCTTCATAATGGGGATTGGGCTAGAAACCCGCGAAGTATATACGATAGGGAAGATAAATCCCATCTTTTGTAATTTATCGATTTTAGCATTAATGGAAGGGGCCCAACTAGGGTGAATAGGCCTTCAATTTTGACAGAAAGGAATAGAATCTAGCCATGTATAAATATGGTGTTCAATGATGGTAGGATCGAGTCCAGGCATCGCTAAATAGGACCAAGCAAATACATCACAAAACTCTTGGAAAAGGGATTTATAAGCAACAAACTCTTTAGGAGAACAATTTTCTCCAAGAAGGATGTTTTCCTCGACACTGGTTGTATCAGAGATATTCACCTTAATGGTAGGTGAGATGTTGGCCATATTCCCTTCTTCAAATGCATCAGGGAAAGGGATAGGATTTTTGAACCAACATATTTAACCACGGGGGATGAAATCTTTTGATTCGACGACATATTGGCTGGAGGGACGGTATTGATGTGATAAGAAGTAGGAATGATGATGCATATCATCCCAAGGGTGATCCAATGTTGTAAGGGACTCCATGATGTCTTCATATGAGTGAAATATTGGGATGTGAGAACCTACACTACTAGAGGAGGTGGTGGAATATGGGGTAGTGAACCTAGTATCAATTCCATGGGAATGAGAAGCATGGTTCCCATACACGACATCTATAGAGGTAGATTGAATAATAGTGGATGAAGGCTCCACCAATGTTGAGACCAAATTGACATGAGGCATACAAGGGATGTTATGATGTATGATAGCAAAAAATGTAGCATTTTCCAATAATTTCAATCCAATGAAAGTGTTGATTTTTTAAGCTTTGGACAAGTTTTATTAGTACATGACCCTAGGTGTTTCCCATGCGGGAATCGTCATGGGAACCACATCACACTTTCGGTTTGGTGAAACTCCCCCTTGGATTTTAGTGGGGGATTCATGGGTTTGGTGTTGGGCTTTGTGGGCTTGTGTCGGGGCTTCACACCCACACAAAAAGCCTAATTTGATGTTGACTTATGGAGGGGATTCTATGTTGACCCCTAAGGATTGTATATAAATAAGAGAGGTCATTGTGACAATACACATCATGTAGAGTGTGTGGAGACATGATGGATCTAGCATAAGTGAGTCTTCAATTGTGCTAGGAGGCTTGGTGATTCCAACAAAGGGAAATTTTGCTAGGGGAGAAAATCTGGCCTAAGGTTGAGGACTCCTTATTTTCTGTTCTTGGTAGGGAAAGGCACACCTCACATGTGGGAGAGAGAGGAAACCTCAGAAGGAAGATATTTTATGAAGTGGAGTGAGTCGTATGAAGTGTTCGTACAATTTTTCACATGTACACGGGTTACAGTGGGAATAATCGTGTACATACGCGGGTTATCGTAGGAACAATCGTGTACATCCATACAATCTCTTATGGGTAGAGGAAAGTCCATATAGGCTAACAACATCTGACCTCGATAGGTTTTACAGGCGGTCTACAACAGATTTGTGGGAAAATAATATTTCGAGGAGATTCACTGAGGTTTGGTTTTTTGATTTGTATGGTTATTGGAGAACAAGGTTGTTCTCAAGTTTGGTAATTTTGGAGGACAAGGTTGTCCTCAAATTTTGGTGATATTGTATTGGATGGGAGGGTTGGGTTTTCCCTCAGGATTTCTGATGATAACAAGATTACATAACCGAAATTGTGTTTCATATGTGTTGATGATTCATCTCTGATATTTTGTGTTTTCATTGCATATATTTTCAGTAAAAAAATTTCAGTGGGGAATTATTCAATGATAACAACTAGGTTGCTATTGTTGGTTCACTAGGAATAAATTTCTCAGATCTGAAAATTAGTCACATAGAGTTGCATGTGAAAAATTGACAGAAAGTTGGAAGGTAGAGAATTTGCATGGAATTCTCATTGGTTTTCACTTCAAGAGGGACAATTTCAATGATGGGTTTACTATTAGCCTGGAAAAACCTTTCACGCATAAGGGTGAGGTCCTCTACTACTAGGGTTGTGTATTCTGGAGAAGAAGAATCCAACCGATGAAAAATGTCACGGGAATTACAAAATTGGGGTTGTTTACGACAATGATTTGAATACTGGCCATACATATCATACAAAGCACAGGAGCAATTTGTGTGCAAGGACTTAATACATTTAGAGGGTGATTCAAGAAGCATGACTTGCATAACCAATGTGGAAGGAGTAGGTCCCAAATCATCCGTGTTAAGAATCCGTTTGAATTAAAGGAGCCAAGGACAATTATTGGTAGTGTGGCCAAGGATATATCATAAATCACATGGAGGTGTGGCTCTAGGTGTTGGGTTTTGAGTGGCCATGGCTTGTATAAGGTTATCTTTTCCCCCTTTATTTTTGGATTTTCCCCCTTTGTCAATTCCCTTCCTTTTTTATGGAGGCTTAGGTTGGGTCTATGCAGATATCGACTGAGCAAGTGTAAAGGCAAAATAAAGAATCAAATTCGAGGGTGGAGGTGAAGTACGAGGAGGATCGAAGTATTATACATGGATCCCCAAGGTAAGGTTTGTAAACT
Organism: Picea engelmannii; assembly: GCA_009831015.1. Taxonomy (NCBI): domain Eukaryota; kingdom Viridiplantae; phylum Streptophyta; class Pinopsida; order Pinales; family Pinaceae; genus Picea; species Picea engelmannii. The sequence continues at coordinate 9,395 of WSFP011514263.1, read as the reverse complement.
TCAATGTGGCCATGACAAGGGTACTTACAATTCCCATACGTGGAAATAAGAAAGGGACCTAGCCAAAGGGGAAATATCAATGATGATTCCTTATCGACGGTGGCATTGAACATGTTGGAGCTGAGGGTCGATTAGATGGATACGAATTTGTACCCATAGGTTGATGCAATGATGACACCATATTGGATGAACTTGGTTGGGTAACTATAAAAGGAGGCCTATAATACATGCCGAGTAATGTCAAGTATTTATAGACTCCAGGGTTGAGGTCAGAAATATAGATGATTGATTGTCTCCCATCCAAGGAAGATGCAACTTTGTCAGGGTAGAGTTAAGTCTTAGGATTGTGGTAAGTCCATTTATCAATGGTGAACTTTTTTCCTTTATGGGGGAAACTCATCGTATGAAAGACCAAAGAGGTGATCGCTTTCATAACATACATAAAACTATGACCTAAGATGATTTTATAGTCCAAAGGGGTATCTATAACCTCAACGTCCATTAACACTTTCTTCCCTACCAATTGGATGGAACAATTCTGGTATAAACCTTTTGTATGAGAAGGCCTACCATCCTATGCACGAAAGGAAATGGTATATGGAACAAGCTCAAGTGAACCTAACTTCTTCCAGACTTTGGCTAACATAATGCATGTAGATGCACATTCATTAATGATGCATAAATGAATAATGATATTCTTGATGGACATTGGAAGTTGAAAGGCCATTGAAGGTGGTAATCGACAAGTATCGGCTTTGTAAATGTCAAACATGATCAACCGATCATCCAAATGATCAACAATACCCAGAGTAGATAGTAAATCCCTCCTTTGTGATGGACACTTATGGAGGACTTTGAGGGATGACATTGATAGAGGGGACTAAGCTAAGTCATCTACTATGTTGTAACTATGGACTTCTCATGCATGAGATTTGGGAGATTTCCCCCTTAATGAAACCTGAGGTACCTTAGGAGGTAGGTCCACTCTTGGGAAAGGAATATTTAAAGGTCCATTATCAGAAAAAGGGGGATTAGAAGAATCGATAGGTTATGCTTCAAGAGGCATACCATACTGATGGGATTAGGTGGTTAGGTTGACATTGACTAAACCTAGGTAAAGGATTGGTAATTCCCATTCCCAGGAGTGGTGGAAGTAGGAGGTGGTCCAAAATGAATGGCTTCTAAAGTACACACAAACCCTTGTGTTGGAAAATTATTTCTCAACACAACTCGCTGCGATGATGAAGGTGGGGTGGGTTAATTGTTAGCATGCTTGGAAGCCTCATCTTCTTCCCACATATGATGCATATCAGGTAACAAAGGACACTCATGGGTATAACATCCATAGATACCACAACTAGTGCTAGGGTTATTGGTAGGAAGGTTTGGATTCTTCTCCCAATTGGGCTAGGGATTATTACCTTATGTTGCAACAGGTTGGTTTCCCTCAACATTGGTATTAGGTTGTTGGTTTGGATTCCCATGGTTCCCCTAGTTTTGATTATTCTTCTTTCCCTTCCCCTTATTCTTCTTCTTATTTTGATTAGGGGGATTAGGGGCATTCTATTATGCATACAATTTCCCTTGTGGAGGGGGTGTAGGATAACCACTATGGGGCTAGGTTACCGTCGTTGGAGGAACCATGAAAACTAGCGAAGGGATAGGGAAAGAGCACTACTACATATGGTGTAGATGTCTGATGATGAGTTTCGATGGTACATATAAAATCAACCACACTGTCAGATATTACTAAGTAATTATCAAAATTTTGTTATTTTTTTTCATGGTGCCCCGATGTTCATTAGAATTCCGACTAAGTCCAATCATCATTGACATTTCGACTCCTCTTTGAAGGTTAGGAGTAAACACATTGTCCAAACCGCTAGGGACACTAGGGTGCCAAGAAGAGGCAATAAGTCCATTTATTTCGCTCAAAAATAGATTTATGAATAAAGTTATGTTTGGTAAATAGTTGACAATGGAAGGGTTTGTTAGAGTGGACAATTCCCCTATTAAGGGTTCCTTAGGATTTTTTTAACCTTTAATTCTCGGGGCTCAACCATCCCCTTCAAAAAATGAGCCTTCAAAAGGGTTATTGATGTGAATAAACCTGACATCCTCCTCCTATAAGAGACAATGAAAAAGGGGATAAAACAATTAGAGATCTAAGTGGATTGCTTGGGGGTTGGGAGTTTAAATTCAATGATGCTAGAGGAAGGTATGTGGGGATCATTAGAAAATTTGTACATATGTCTATAAATTTGTTTGTGCAATTGGAAACTTAAAACCCTTTGCTATGGAAAAGACCAAAAATTGTCCCGTAGGACAAAGAGGGAAAAATTTGCCTTGGTGCAAAATGCATGCCAGGATACACTAAAATACACCATCAATTCTTAAAACTCATTCATTTTGAGTGGTTCAAATTGTAAATGATTTTGTAAGTCATTTTACACAAGCCTATATACTTAGTTTTTCGTTCGTAGTCATAAAAGACTGTGTTGTGCAAAAATAGGCAATATATGCATAGTAAAACCTTAGAAACGAGTTGTGCAAGTTGTTGGGGGTGTAGTTTATCATATTAGACATGTCCATGTTGTTAATTTTGCAATTGTAATTTATAAAAATATTGTTGTGCAAAAGAGGCAAAGTTTGCCTTGTAAATTGGAAGGTCAAAACTGTACTAAGTGACCAAATTAAAATGCATGCCCAAGCTTCCTTGTAGCACCTAAAATTGTTTTATAAGTTGTAATATGGATATATCCATGGGGGCTTCACCTTGTTGACCAATATCTTATCATGTTCATTCATAAAGGAGGTTTTTAAATTGTGAAAAATAAATTCAATATATTGTAGGTATTGGGGGGAGATGTGGTGTCTAAGGGGGTTTATATCTAGCAAAAATAGGGGTTTCTTTTATCGGAAAGATGTATTGGGAGGGGGGTTCAACAAAAGATTTTGGGAGGTATTTATCAATATCTAGTGAAATTAGGGGTATTCTTTAATATCCCACGAACGCAGGCGCTACGTCACAAGTTCATTGAGTGAAGACCCCGTGGATATATCTGTATTTTGTATTTACCTATGTCATCTAAAATGAATTTTAAGAACATGAGAGGTTTATTTCATGCACCTAGATTTGAGATTTCATGTAAATTTGAAGTCAAAATTGCCTTTAGTAAAATGCACGCCCTAGTCTCATTTTTGACCCAAATATTAGGGTTTTGCTTGCATATTAGGGTTTAAGTATATGTATGTATACAAATATGCAATATTTGGAAGATATATAATAATAATAATAATTATTATTATTATTTAATTTTAAGGTCATGACCAAGACAAACACTAAATTGGTGTATGAGACCCCCTTGTTTGTGGGACAAGGGACTCCCTCTGCGCAACAATTTGACTGCTAAAGTCTACAGAGGTATACATACCCTACCCACCTCTAGATTTTAACTTGTGACCTCTTAGGAGGACACCCATGTTTTTAAACATTAGGCCCACTTAGGTTGTATATAATGCATGTCTTATGTGCTAGTTATGTATATTTTATCCATGTATTGGATTATGAATGGTCATGATATGAAAATTACCATTTTGGAGGAAATTGGTAAAATGATGCATTTGTAGCTTGTATATGTATTGTAATTTGCATCCACAATTATTGTTTTACAAGCCATATTCATACTTTATACATATATATTTCATATTCAAAACAACAAAGATAAATCTACGCAACTACCATTGTTATATCAACATGTCAAGTACATGAAACTACTTATGTTTTACTCAAACATCTTGCAAACAAGATGACAATGGTGGTGCATATGTGTATAAATCAACCTCAAGTTACTTTTAAAGTATTAACATATTTGATATGTAATTATACACACTCATAGATGTTTATAACCACAAACAACTATATATTTCAACACTTTACCAGATTTCAATTTCAAGCAACAATGAACTATTTTATCAATTGGCATGCATTTATAAAATGTAATTTTCTTTTTAGTAATCAAAATATAATTTTTTTCAGAGGAAACATTATCAATTAACAATCACATATGTCCATTAAGACCAAATAAAATGAGAACTATAAATGGAGTAGAATAATTTTTTTGTCAATAAAAAATGTATGTTAGCACAAACTAAAATGAACACTATAAATGGCGTTGAATTCATTAACTGCATAAAATAAAATATAATATCGAAAAATTGTCGAAATAATGATATATATTACATCTTAAATGTATTTACATAGAGTACACCGTATATAAACCAATGCTATTCTATAACTACCCTAGGTTGCTTGGGAGGTTTATGCAAGCCCTGCTCTTGAGATGAAGAAAAATATATAGAGCCTCTCTTTGTTGTTGTATATAGGCTTCTAATTGTTTTGGAGTTGCAACATGCACATGTTGTAATTGTTTCTCGAGATCTTTAACTTTCTTTGCATAATTTTGCAATGTCTCTTGCAATTTCCTTTTATCTTCTCCTTGTTTTTCAACATTTATGCATTCTTCTTATTCTTCTCGAAATGTTCCTATTTATTTTTTTAAGTTCTTCCTTTACTAATTTTAGTTGGGATCGAACTTCAACCAATTGACCCCTGAGTTTTAGTACTTTATTCTCAAGTTGTTGTTCCCTCAAATATTGTTTCTCCGATGTAGTAGACAAAATTGGTACCACCTCAATTACTGTTGTACTAAGTAATTTTTGTTGCAAATAAACAATTTGGGATTTTAAGTTTTGTATCTTTGTGTCACATCTCAAATTTTGTGCCTTTTGGTTATGCAATAGTTCATTATTGAGCTCTTTAATCTTTTCCCTTTCTCTTAGCTATCTTAGTCTTCAATGATTCCATCATTGGTGATGGGGCATATAGATCAACTATAACACTACTTAATGAGAGAACTTCTTGGGAAATCTTATATTTTCTTCGTAGGGACTTTTCCAAGTCAATTGAAGGCATTTTTTTGCTAGACTGTTTTGACTTATAACTTTACCCATACCCTGAATTTTACCTTTATCCTAACCCTTGCCACCTTGTTTACTTTGACTTTCTATTTCCTTTTCAAGTTCTGTAATCTTCTCTTTTGTTGGACTGCCCTTACTTTTACCTTTTCCCTTACCCATACCCTGACTTTTACCTTTATCCCGAGCATTTCCACCTTCTTTGCTTTGCCTTTATATTTCCTTTTGAAGTTATCTAATCTTCCATTTTACACTAACAATAATGATTTGTCTTGTTTAAACTTATTACCTTGCGCAATAATTTGTTTCATCCAATTGGTCACTATGTTCTGATATTCTTCAATCTTTGATTTATGCTTCTCAGGTTCCTCTTTCACTATTTTTTCAAATTTAGCCTTTAAAATTTCAAAAAATATCTCTTTGTCCTTCAAATTCTTATTTAATTCATCCACAACTGAATTACTTACAGTTTTCAATGGAGGTATATTCAAAACCTTTAGTCTTCTTCTCAAGTATTCTTTTAGTTTTCTAATAGTGTTTTCATATGTAGCCATTCTATTTTCGAACAGTTCCTTGGTATTATCAATCTCCCTCTTAGATTCCTTTGCAATTTTGGATACCTCACTTTCTAATCCATCAAGAACAAGATTGTTGTTGTTTATTGTTCTATTTGATTCTTGTGTTTGCTTCACAATTGTTGATTGTAGGTCTGCAATGTTCTTCATGCATTCATTAATATCCTTGTCTTTTAGTTCACACTTTTCCTTCCAATTGTTTAGAGAGGAAGAATACTCAATTGCATCATGTTTGTAATGCATAATTGTATCAAATACCCAGAAAATGAATCTATTATAAAATATGTATGTTGGATTGTTCACAGTTGAACTCGTGGAGGTAGAATCAACGTCCATAACATGGACATTATACTCAAGTAATGTCATTTTAGGAGGAATTCTATCATTTTTTTTTTGCATGTGGTTCATGGCACCAAAAATCGGTACTCGCTATGTCCACGGAAAACCCCCCTGAAATCTGTGAGAGAACATGGGTAGGCATCATTTTTAGAATATTGGGGGCTCAACAACAAGAGCATCATATAGACCCATTAAGGGCATCACATGTCACTTACAAGGAATTGAAACCTGGGTGGGGAGGGTAACAACCATTCCTACCAACCACCCAAGCTATATCCAATGGACGTGGAATTCTATCAATTATAATTTCTAAAGTATCACAAACATCATCATTGTTTGTTTCCATATAATTTTCCATACCTCCCTGCTCCTCAACTTCATTCATAGATTCATGTAGGTCTCTTAAATCCATCACAACATTAACTTCATCTTGGGAAACTATATCAAAACATATTTTCACACCATCAACTAGAGTCTGTTTAGGTACTTTCTCAATGGTTTTCTTCATTTCTTATCTCATAATGTAAGTTTTAAAAGAGCCAGTTTGAACATTGGGTCGATATAAATCAATAATTTTATACAATGTGCTAGAGAAACTGAACTTAATCTTGTTTTTTTACTTTCTTCAAGGGAATAATGTAATTTTTTAGCCAATATATGAGGGAAATCTATGGCCATGTCTTCAACCTAATAAATTACTAGCCTCATGCGGTCACTGGAAATATCATTCTTACGATGATTCATAATTTTCCTAAGGACAAGTTGAATCAAAGACTTGTATAGTTTCAAGGGAACATCTATCATCCTTAAACCGTTCCTGGGAACATATACCTTTTGCCCACATATTTTACCGGCCATCTCAATCTTTTCTACCTTGGTTTTTTTTTTTTGGAGTTAAATGTTTCTCCCCCTTTGCGTGGAATTTTCATTGCTCTTGCAAGCAAATCAACGTCTAGGTAAATCCTCTGCCCAAATAGTTTCAATTCCATAGCTACATCATCATAAATGACATCATCTATCTCCTCATTTTTGAAATTGAAGGGTCCAAACATAAATTCAAAAACCTATGTTCTTATCAAGATATTTAGCATACTCATTGGACTATTATTTGTGTCTCTCCATGCATCAACACACTCCTGGAATTTGTTGACAATGAAATTTTCATCCTGGGAACCCCTTGTTTCAACTATTGAGCCCATGGTAGAGGACACCCCTATTTCAATTGTGGCCATGGTTTTATATTGGGTTCAATGTTGAAATTGTGGGCAATAACTTATTCAATGCGGGTTGAGGAATGCACACTAACATTAATGGATGTTGAGGAATGCACACTCACATCGAGGAAACCCTTGGCATGAAATTGAATTTTTTAAAAACAATTTAGGGTTATATTGATATATTTTTCTATAAAGCACTTTTATTAAGAAAAGTAAATTAATCTTTATAGATAATATATAATTTATTAAAAATAACACTTTTACAAAACTTGTTGTGCATTTTTATAAGCACACTCAAATAGATTTGAAGCATTTTTTAGCAAATAACTTAGGATTTTTGAAAATTAATGAAAACTTTCCATCCTGGGTAAAGTTTTTTAAACACTTGGAATATCAAGGGTTGTAATTTGAAATTGAAAATGGTGTCAACATTAATTTTGTGCATGTGTCAACTAGGTGTAGCTAGGGTGGTTGGGAGGAATGTTGTTATCCTCCCCACTCGGGTTAAATTCTTGCAAGTGACATGTTTGAGCTCATAACAAGTATATTATTGTAATGGATTCAAGCCTTGTAGTTGATTGGCTTTGTGCCCTGAATATTTTAGGGTTTACCTGAGGTACCATCCTCAAATTGAGGGGAATTACTTAAGGGTTTTCATAGGGTGTTGTAACTTGGAAAATAAAAAAATGATCGTGAGAATGTGCTAGGGTAATTTTGAAAGAAAAATAACAAACGTTTCCGACTATAATACAAACAAACACACTCAATCTCAAATTTCATGGTAAGTAAGATATCTTGCATGAATTTAAAATCAATCATAGGCGTGGGAGACTTACAAGTACTTCTAGTTTCCAAGATTCTAGTACTTGGGAAACTACTCAACATACAAGGTTAAATACATATGCATGTTTCCAACAACTTGTCAAACACGGGTTTAGGGTTGTTATACGATATGCCATAGTAGCATCAATCATACATAATTGAACAACATCGATTTTCATTCATTTTCCTATGAAAACCATTCATATGGGCTAAGGAAGAACCATTTAGGGTTTAGGCCACCATAGGGCTACAAAACATGTCAAGGGTGTGCATTTTTATAGTGCAGGCATGCATTTTTCATTAACAAGGTGTGCATATTCCTCCTTACTATGTAAACATGCAATCCCACACGCTCATCGTGCAATTTCAACTTGAGGTGTGCATTTTTCCCTAACAGGGCTTGCATTTTCCTCAATACCCTGTTTTCATTTAATTTTATAAGGTCAACATAAAATTACCAACACAAGGCATGCATTTTTCATTTGGCCCATTTTCATGCATTTTATGTATTTTCCCCTTTTAGGGCATGCATTTTCCACCATGGGCATGCATAACTTATCTGAAGGAATGTATGTTTCATAAGCCTATATATCTATGATATTATCTTCCAATTTCATAATCGGGCATGCATTTCCCTTAGTATAGCATGCATTTTAATAAGGCCAGTTTTAACAATTCGACCTCTTTGTTTTACAAGGTAGGTTTTACCCTTTATGCACAACAAAAGTTTTTTTTTTAAATGCCCACTGTGTCCTCTAAAATGAAAGACTAAGGCATAAAATATTTTATGCCTTATTGTAGGATGGGTTTGTTACAATTTCCCACCCATCCAATCCTCATAGTGTTTCCATTACTGATTTTCCATGCTAACCATTTGGCAAATAATGGAAGGATTTGTGTTTTTGTTGTTGCATAAAATCTTAATTCAAGCTTGTTATAGCTTCCACATCTAAAAATGCACACTCACACATAAGAAATACATGTTTTTCTTTTAAACTTTGATTTATGCCCTTGTGCAAAATGCACACTAGGCTTCACAAAAATGAAAGCCCAGGTCTTAAAACACCTCCAATTTGAGTGATTCAAGTTGTTGAGGGCGTCTTATATAATTTACACATATGTACATATTTTTATTTTAATTTCAAACATAAATGTGGTTGCTATGTAAAAGAGGAAAAATCTGCCTTGTAAATTGAAAGACCAAAACAATAGAAAGTGACCGAATGGAAATGCATGCCCATGCTTTTATATAGCTCCAAATTTAGTTATAAAAGATTTGGGGTGAATATAATAACATTATAATTCTATATACATCACCCAAGTGCAATTTCAAATGAAATATGACTTTTACCTTGAACCAAGATTGAAGACTTTCTATAAAATGGAGGGTAAAACTATCTTACTGTAAAATGCATGCCCAAGACTCATATGACCTCCAAATTGAGTGATTCAAATTGTGGAGTTT
>ML891012.1:12998-23514 GCA_009831015.1 Picea engelmannii | reverse complement strand
CCTCCTCTCATGATGATTTTATGTACATGTGGGATCATCATAGGGGCTTCACCCTGTTGACCAAAAATCTTATCACATTCATTCATAAAAGGGTTTTTTTAATTGTGAAAAATTAGGCCAATATATTGTAGGTATTGGGGGGGTGTGGGATCTCAAGGGATTTATAGGTATTGGGGGTTATAAAAAGGGGTATCTTGTTAAAATAGGGGTTTCATTTATTGGAAATATGTATTGGAAGGGGGGTTCAACAAAAGGATTTTGGGAGGTATTTATCAATATCTAGTGAATTTAGGGGTATTATTTAATATCCCATGAATGCGGGATCTATGTCACAAGTTCACTTAGTGAAGACCCTGTGGGAACATGTTACGTATTGAATTAGTCTTCTTCTTTATGTGGATGACACGTCTTATTTTTTAGTTTCCTAGCATAATTTTAGGGTGAAAAAATAATAAAGAATGAGAAGGATGTAGAAGCCTCCTATTAACTCAAATAAATCAGTGGATTTTATTTGATTTTTAGTTGATAGGTTGAGTTCTAAATTTGATTTCAAAATTTCTATAGATAGGTTAGAGAATCTGTCACTCCAAAATAAGCTCAAAAGCAATGTTGATTTTGGTTCGATCAAGAAAATGGCAAAATATCAGGTTTCGGTGGTTTAGGCGAGCCTCCAGCGTGCTCATTAACCACCGAAAGTGTTCAGTTTCGGCAGATAAGGGGTCAAGGCAAAAGGCAAGCAACCACCGAAAATGTTTGAATGGGAAAAAAGAAAGCTCGTGCTTTCGCATGAGCCAGATATCAAAAATCGTTGCAATGATGAGAAATTCAACTGCCGAAAGCTCGTATTGTGGGAGATGATGCACATTCGTGGTGCTTATCCGAAAGGTTCGAAGCACCTATGTCTTATCCATTGCAGTGATCTTTTCAAATCCACGAAGAAAGGTTGTTGACAGGTATGATTGTACAGGATTCCCTCCATTTCAGTGGTAAGTACGCCAGTCATCATTACCAGGTCTTTCCTTCATCTGTAAACTCAAGGAGTTATAATCAATCCCGAATATCAGTGAAGATAATCACAAGTCCGTGATCTTATCAGCAAAGCATATTTTCAAAATTCCAATCCCGCGTTCTCTGGCGATTGTCGAAGTGTCTCCAAGTTTAGCAGGCATCCCGAGTCAAAGAAACCTAGGCGAGTTATCAGGTAAGATCGGAAACCGTTCTCTTTCAAAGTTTCAACAATTCAATTACCCCCCGAAAAGATGAAGTTTCGGCATTCCCCAGTCAGACTGTCATTCGAATGTGGGTTGGTATTTTAGTGAATTTATCAATCCTATGCTCTGTCAAACGATTTCACCGTTTGTTCATAAGTGATATCGACTGTATCCCTAGTTCCCAGAACCATTGTTTCCCAAACACCTTGTTGCCCACAGTTTCAGACATAATTAGCATTGAGCCATGTCAAAAGTAAGTCCTGCTTTGAGGTTCGAAGTGGATAGCATGTGGTATTTTGAAGAGCATCTAGAGGTCGCAGAGTGTTTTAAGCAGGTCGGAGTTTTCACATATTATGAAAAAATGACAACCTTTCACCAACAAGTTGCTCAAGAATTCGCCCTCTCATACAATGGAAGGATTGCTAGAATAGGCAGGGAGGAGTTCATTATAGATGAAGCATATATTGCATAATACACAGGGTTATCCAGAACAGGGGATTGCTGGTTTAAAACCTCTTCACCCTCAAATGTTGAATTCAGATCATATTTGTTGCCAGTGCATAAAACTTTGACTTGGAAGAAGGATATTCCTATGTCCTATCTTGAATCGAAGTGGCAGACCCTTCTGAGGGCGATTTTGGTATACATCACCTGCGAAGGGCGCTATAACAGGGTGATGTACTACCATTTTAAACTGTTGAACCACTTCACAGGCAGAGAACACTTAAACATACCTTACTTTTTTTATAGAACCCTGACTAAGATGGAAAAATAGGTAAAAGCTCAGCCCACTAAAGTTATAAGCAGAATATCACATCAGGGGCTAATTACCCTCCTTGTCAAAGAAGCTCTTCAGAGGAAACAAATAGAGTGGGGTTTCTTCTTGTTCTATAATGAGTTTTAGACAGAACGACCTCTAGAGATAAAAGCAAAGAAGTCTAGAAGTAGCAATGATCCTACTCCCAAGAGTAGTCACAGGAGGAGGAAAGGGATTTCAATGCCCAGGGATTCTATAAAAACATCACCCAGCAAGCAGGGAGGAATCAAGAGGAAATTAAAGCTTGAAGACAGAAACCCTGTCACAGGAAAAAACCCTCTCAATTTACCTTATAGTGACTCCGATTTAGAGCAGGAGATGGAAAAAACACAGGACAACTTGCAGATCAAACAGGATGTAAAACTGAAGATAAATATACCTCCATCAAAGCCTTCAAAAACACACAGGCAATCAGAAGCAGACGCTTCTTCAAGCAGGCCTAAGAAAGGTAAGACAAAGAAAATCAACATGCTGCTACGAGAGATCTATGAGATGGAGGTCCTAGAGAGGGTAATCAAAAAAGAAAACACAGACCTCATAGAGAGAAATGCTGAATTATTCAAAGAGAATCAAACTCTCAAAGAAAAACATGATAAAATCAAAGATAGAAACAGAGAGTTGATTAGAGAAAATATGAAGTTATACACGCAACTCAGGATTCTAAGGCTCAAGCTAAAAGAGTTTGAAGCATCTGAAGAAAAAAAAATTGGTTTGGACACTTTGGCCAATTTAGCTACAACTATAATAGATGTAACTAAATCCCCTACACAGTCAGCAAAGGTTCGTAGGTCTGCACGAATCAAGACTACAATAACTAAGAAAGTTTATGTGTTAAAAAGGGATTCAGGACAGACATTTTTGCAATTTTGAAACTCTTCAAAGAATTGACTTTCGGTGGTTTAGGCGAGCCCACAGTGTGCTCATTAACCACTAAAAAGAGGCACTTTCGGTGGATAACTCACCCATAAATCTTCCTGGACAACCACCGAAAGCCTGTGTGTCCAGAATTAAACGAGTTTTTACACAGGTCAGGGATTTTTGATATGAAATGATTCAGGATCTTTTCCAATGGATGTCACATGAATTATCAAGTTCAACCCAGCATTTATTTTTGGCATATTATGGAGAAAGAAGTTATTTCAAAGGTTATGAACTTTTTTAAGTAAGACAGAAAGCAGGACACCTAGCCACATCAGCAATTCGACTTAATCTCTATTTGAAAGTCATCATGTAGCCTTGGGAGGCTGTTCTACACTACACCAACAATCAGCAGAGAGAGAGATCTGGGATTGACCTCATTTTGAGGAAACATCCCACTTATTTTTCAACAGAATTTGACTTGCTATTTTTAGTTGATTTGATCCATGTTTTTAGGATCAAAAAACTACTTTGTAATGCTATAAATATTAGAATAGAAGAGGAACCAGAGGTTCGATTTTGGATGCTACCATGCTGTTACTGTAATCAAAAGACCTATTCTTATTTTATAGAAAATTACAAGCTTCCTTCAGTTGTGCTGTCATATTTTTCTCTTCTGTTCCCTGATAGCTTATGAGTGAAAGTTCTTTATTGATGCTCATTTAATCTGCTTGTGACTATCATCTCACTGGTTGATTGTTTTAGCTAATAATCATAAGTTATTTCCTTGGTTATTAAACCCATTGTACTTGTTTGTATGAAGTATAATCTGGTTCAATAGCTGCTTTCTTCCCCATTTAATCAAACCTTGTCTGACTACATTATTAGAAGGCCTTGTGAGATTTTATATTTCTAGACAGTCTTGAAAACACAGTCCAGTACTTAGATATTCATCTTGATCCAAAAACCATATCAAATATTGAGAAAACATTTCCCAAAAAGATTTAGTTACCAGGCATCTCCAACTTACAGCCTAGGAGAGTTTCCTAGAGTGATAACAAATTGGCTCCATTGCCGGGGAGAGGAGATCGAAGCTCAGCTTCTCTGGGAGACGACATAGATCTATTTCTTGATGATAGGCAAGAAGCAGACAATATCAGGTTGTACATTTTCTATCTGGCGACTCCATTGAAATGAAGTGGCTCCTAAAAGAGCTCAAACCAGGGCAAACCCAGAAGGCCCATTGACAACATTAGTTCCTGATCTAGAGAAGATCATCAGCAAGGGCAAAGATTTACAAAGACAAGCTTCCAGATCTGCAAGCGCAATTGATTCAGGTATTCAGGCTGATACTCATCCTTTCATATCTGAAAAGTCTTTGGTTGAATCCCCTACTGAAACTCAAAATTCCCAGGAAATTCAAATTTCATCTCAAGTTTCTAAGGTAGAAGAACCTTCATTTTCTTCTAATATTACTGATTCTATTCCTGATATTGACATTTCATCCCATCCAAAAGAATTAGATACAGAATCCTCCAAACAGAAAGAAAATTCCTCTTCATCTTCTTTTGATTCATCACCTATCAAACCTTTGAAAGGTGTTTTACACACTTACACAAATCTGCCTGTCCTTGAGGAAATTCTCCATGATCTATCCTCTAAGGGTGAAGAAAACCTAGCTTTGTTGCTCAGCCAATTTTATAAAGCCTCTTATTTCCCACCGACTTCTGAAATTGTTGTTCAGGGTGAAGTGAGACAGACATTCATTTCTAACTCAGGTAATTCATCTCCTCCATCATCTCCTACGAGTCCCTCATCCCCTCCATTGTCTCCTACAAGCTCCCCGTCTGTATCAATCACTAAGAGTGTCATGGCTGCCCCTTTGACCAGAATGGAACAGATCTTGGCAAACAGATATGCCCCACTTGTCTTGCCAAATCCCCTGTCTGCCATGCCAACATGTGACTACCAAAAATATATGCCAAAGTTTACAGGAGCAGGGGAGTATACTGATGAAGAACACATTGAAGCATTTTATGCTTATGCAGAAAACATAAATATTTTAGAGGAAGATGTGTGGACTAGAGTCTTCATCCAGAGTTTGGATGGCCAAGCCTGAAAGTGGTTCAAAGAGCTCCCAGCAAACTCAATCACTGGCATTGAACAATTAGATGATGTATTCTTGAAGCATTGGGGAGAAAGAAGAGATCTGTTATACTACATTTCTGAGTTTGGAAATTTGAAGAGAGGAGATGGAGAATTGGTTTCAAACTTTATCAAGAGATTCAATAAAATGTTTGGTAAGATCCCTGCAGAGATTAAACCAAGCGATGCATCAGTGAAGATCACATTCTCTGCTTCCTTTGACGCAGAGTTTTGTCTTATCCTTAGAGAAATACGATCAACCACACTTGCTTTAATGCAAGATGCTGCTCTCGAGGTTGAGTCTAACATCACAGCATCACAGAAGCTAAAGGGAAAAAATTGGGCTGAGAAGAAGAAGTCTGATGTTGAGTCCTCCTCCTCTTCTAATAGTAAAATGGAAAAAATGTCTAAGATGTTGGAAAGTCTGACATCCGAAATGTCCAAATTGAAAATCCAAAATCAACAACCAGCAAAGGCAAAAGAGACAAATACTTTTGCCCCTAGAAATCCAAATGCTTTTCCCTACAGAAGGAATAATCCACAAGTGCAGATACTTCAAAGAGATAGAAATCCAGTTGATGATTAGAGGGTCAGACCACCTTTCCAAAATGCAGTGTTAGATGAAGAGAAACAACCACCTCCTGATGAAATTGAAGATGCGGATGAAATAAACTGTTTTGGTGATGAGAACGAGTCTTCATTTCTGACACAGGTAGACTATGAAGAGGCTCTGATGGATCAGCAAATTCAAGAAGCAAGTGTGGAAGGAGTTGTCTACCTGACAGACGATCAGAAAGGCTACAACTTAAGATCCAAAAAGACTGGTCCAAAAACACCCATTGCTGCTCCTGTGAAGGATAAGGAAGATACTGCTCCTGTGAAGAGTAAAGAGGTTGCTGCCAAGCAGCATCCCGCTCTTGAAAAATAGACCCCCCCTCTAGCAAAAGATAAGAAGAAACAAACTCAGCCTCCATTCAAGGAACAGGTCAGCCTCAAAGCTCCTTCCAATGAGGTAAAGGTTTCAAACAAATCATCTTTCTCTTTCAATTTTGAATCAGAAATTCAAAAAGTCAAGATACGGATGCCTTTAACTGAACTCATGAAGAATGAAATCTTTAGAGCAGCCATCCTAAAGTCTCTTGATCCTAAGACCTCCCCATCAGATGATTTCGTTAACCTACAAGATGATCAGCTTAAAGTTACCATAGGGCCCATGATAGAAGACCGTGACAATTCTTGTCCACCATTTTACATATCATTGAATGTCCATGACAAAATCCTTCACAATTGTCTACTTGATTCTGGGGCATCACATAACCTCATGCCAAAGGCGGTGATGGATGAGATTGGTCTCGAAGTCACCAAACCATACCAAGATATTTTCTCCTTTGATTCTAGAAAGGTCAGATGTCTCGACCTCATCAAAGACATGGTCATTAACCTTGCTCAACTGCCCATGAGAAGCATGGTTATGGACGTGGTGGTTGCTGATATTCCACCTAAGTTTGGGCTGCTTTTGTCTCGTTCATGGGGAAAAATATTAGGAGGTACACTGCAGATGGATTTTTCCTATGCTACGATCCCACTGTTTGGAGGGGAAATGAAAAGACTTTACAGGGAAAACCAACTTGCTTATATTATTAGTGATGGAAATAATTCCGTCAATCATCCTATCTATGTTGTGAATACAGATTTTGGTTCATGCATCCTTCAGATTGATGATGGTCAATCAACTCCTATGCAGTTAGTGAAGCCTATTGAACAACAGGCTGAAAGTGGAAACATTGCAGTCTGGACTATGTACTTCGATGGGGCCAGCACTAAAGATTCAGCAGGTGCTGGAGTAGTCCTGATCTCTCCTTCAAAGGAGACCATATCTTTGTCTTTTAAGCTCGACTTCAAAACCACTAACAACATAGCAGAGTATGAGGCTCTGCTGCTGGGATTAAATTCAGCCAAAGAGATGGGGATAAAAGGTTTGAAAGTGTTGGGAGATGCAGACCTCATCGTACAGCAGGTGAACAACACTTTTCAAGCTAAGCATGTCAGATTAAAATCTTACAGAGATGAGGTATGGAAGCTGCGTGATTCTTTTTCTATTTTTGAAATCTCATACATACCAAGGGATATGAATCAACTCGTTGATTCTCTTTCTGTTTCAGCCAGCACATTCATTCCTCCCATGCCCCCTAAGCTCAGCTATGAGATTCAAGTAAAATATTGACCCTCCTTACCTGATAACGTTAAATATTGGAAAGTCTTTGAGGATGATGATGAACTCAACAGATTTCTCCAAGTGGTCGATGAGTTTTCTGATTTTCACATTGATCAGCAGAATCTTAATGAAGAAGAGTCACAGGAACCTGAGCTAAAAAAGAAGTTGGGCAAGCATGATATCATTCAGTTACCAAACAATTATATACCCCGAGTTTTGGTACCCCTGGAAAGGTTGTTTGATCAGAATGATGTCCCGTACCAGCCAGACAAAAAAGAGAAAGATCCAGCTATTCAAGAACATAATATAGGAGGTAAAAGCCAGCCCAAGTTTGTTAATTTGTCTTCTGAATTGACTGCAGAGGAGAAGTCAAAATACTGTAGTGTTTTGAAGGAATTTTCTGATGTGTTTGCTTGGAAATATAGTGATTTAAAGACTTTCAATCCTGATATTATTCAGCATAAAATACCTCTTGAAAAAGACACTATTCCTTTCAAGCAAAAACTCAGGCCCATCAGTCCCCTTCTGCTGCCAGTAATTGAGAGAGAAATTAAAAAACTCCTAGATACCAAGATCATAGTTCCCTTGAGATATTCCAAATGGATTGCCAATTTGGTGATCGTAAGGAAGAAGAATGGTGAGGTCAGATTGTGTGTAGATTTCAGAAACTTGAACAAATGCTCTAAAAAAGACAACTATCCTATTCCTAAGATGGAACACTTGTTACAGAGGATTTCAGGGGCAAAGGTCATGTTCTTTCTTGATGGATTTTCCGGTTACAATTAGGTTGCTGTCCATCCTGATGATCAAGAGAACACTGCGTTTACTACTCCTTGGGGGACCTTTATGTACTGCAAGATGCCCTTTGGATTAATGAACGTCGAGGCCACATTCCAAAGGGCCATGGATATAGCATTTGTGGGAGAAAGGACAAGTTCGTCCTCATATACCTTGATGATATTACAGTATATTCCAGCAGCCATGAGGAGCATCTGAAACATCTAAAAAGAGTATTCTTAAAATGCAAATAGTTTGGGATCTCATTGAATCCCAAGAAATCCCAGTTTTCTCTAAGAAAGGGTAAGCTCTTGGGTCACATCGTCTCAGCCGAAGGTGTAATGATTGATCCAGAACGAGTGGAGGCAATTCAAAAGCTATCATTGCCAAGGTCAAAGCAGGACATTCAGTCACTGCTTGGTAAGATAAATTTCGTCAGAAGGTTTGTGCCCAATTTTGCTGAATTAGTCAAACACATAACTTGCATGCTGAAAAAGGGGGCTGAGATAAAATGGATTGACAGCGCGAGAAACTCTTTTCAAGATATCAAGCAAGCAATCATCGAGTCTCCGATTCTGATCAACCCAGATTACAGTAAGACTTTCTATGTCTTTTCCTTTGCCTCCTATGACATAGTGGCAGCAGTCCTGCTTCAGAAAGACGAGGAAAATTTTGATCATCCCGTGGCATTCTTCAGCAAGACACTCAGGGATGTTGAGCTGAGGTATGACCCTATTGAGAAACAAGCTTATTCTCTCATAAAAGCTTTAAAATCATTCAGAATTTATATCCTTCATTCAAAGGTCATCGCATATGTTCCTTCTTCTTTTGTAAAAGATGTTTTGACTCAGCCGGATATTGACGGAAAGCAGGGGAGATGGATTGCAAAGATGATTGAGTTCAACATTGAAGTAAAGCCTACCAAATTGGTCAAAGGTCGGGGCCTTGCCAAGATTTTAGCGGAGGAAAATCATAAGTTGTTGGATATTAATTTCATAGCAGAAATTTCAGAAAATTCTCAGACAGAGTTGGCAGCGGAAGAGCAGCATGACAATCAGCAAGTGGCAGAACACTTGTCTTCATGTGAATGGTATGCTGGCATCATACATTTTCTGCAAAAGCTTGAAGTTCCTCCTGAACTCAGTTTGACTCAAGCTCGAGCTCTCAAGCTCAGAGCTATCAAATTCTGCATTTGTAATAATATGCTATATTGGAGGGACCCCGCTGGTCTGCTTCTCAGGTGTTTAGATAAAGAAGAGTCTGTCAAAGTCACCCATCAGTTTCATTCAGCCGTTTGTGGTGGTCATCATTATTGGAAGACTACTGCCCATAAGATCCTAAGGGCCGGATATTATTGGCCTTTCCTTTTCGCACATGTGTGTGCATTCGTCAAATCTTGCGACAAATGCCAAAGATTTACCAGTAAACAACAGTTGAAATCTTTACCCCTGAGACCTATTGTGGTAAATGGCCCTTTCTAGCAGTGGAGTTTAGATTTCATCGGTGAAATAAATCCTTCATCCAGTGGTCAGCACAAGTGGATTTTGGTAGCCACTGATTATTTCACAAAGTGGATAGAGGCGATCCACACCCGGAATGCTACACACCAGGTAGTCATGAAGTTCCTCTATGAAAATATTCTGAGCAGATTTGGATGTCCCAAGAGGCTGGTGGCAGATAATGCAACAGTGTTTAAATCAGAAGCATTGGTAGACATGTGCGAGACAATGGGCATCCAGCTGGTACACTCTACTCCCTACTATCCTCAAGGTAATGGCTTGGCTGAATCGTCAAATAAGAGCTTGATCAAAATCATAAGAAAACTGTTAGAAGAGAATAAAAAGAATTGGGATTCCAAACTGAAATTTGCTCTGTGGGTAGACAGAGTAACCATTAAAAGGTCTATAGGAACTTCCCCATTTAAGTTGGTTTATGGGACTGATGTTATCTTTCCTGTTCAGTTAGTGTTGCCTGTGGCTAAGTTCTTTCAGGAAGAGTAGACTGAGCAAAATGAGATGGTAAGAAGGATGTTGGATTTGGTGGAACTGCAGCAAGCTCGCGAACAGTTAGTGGACAGATCAGAAGAACATCAGATGCAGATCAAAAAGACATTTGACAGAAAGGCGAAGGTGGACAGTTTTCAGATCGGTGACTGGGTTCTAAAGTGGGATGCTCTTCGACAGGAGAAAGGCAAGCATGGCAAGTTTGATTCCTTGTGGACAGGCCCTTTTATGATTACTCAGGTTCAAAACAATAACACTTTCATTTTGCAAAATCTGGAGGGTGAGGAAGTGTTCAGTGGCCCGGTAAACGGGCGATTTCTAAAACTTTATTTCATCTAAGGATGTAGAGCCTAGACATTGTAATGATAGTCTTAGTTTTTGTTTTTCAATAACTCCATGCCCAATGGAAACACTAGCAGATAGTTTAGTTTTTAGGTTCTTTTCCAGGAAAGGCATTGATTCTATGGTTCTTGAAACCTCACAGGGAGGT
>WSFP011514257.1:0-12897 GCA_009831015.1 Picea engelmannii | reverse complement strand
GCATTTCGTAGGCCTTGGTATTAGTTCACAATTTCAAAACATGGTTCTGCACGTAGTTCCTATCAATCCTTGTACATTCAAAACTGGAATGGACACACACAACTTCATTTTTACATGCACAAGGTTAACCCAAAAAATTGGGTGTCAACAATGTTAGTATGGTTTCATCCCACTTAAAGAAACAATCAATGTCCATGATGATGTACTTGTGTCCCCCTCTAGATGAGGGGTTTCACATCATAAAGTTGATTCCCCACTTACATAAGGGACCGATAGTGATGAAAGGATGCATAGGAGTTAGTGAAGATATGGTTTTATGGGTGAAAACTTGATACTTCACACATATCTTGATGACATGAATGAAATCATGGAAAAGGGTGGGCCAAAAATAACCAGCAAGGATGAACTTCTGGGAAGTCAACATTCCTAAAACATTCCTACTACAAGCACCACTATGACAGTCATTAAGGGAATGTTAATCTTGATCTAGGGTCAGGAATTGATGTAAGACCATATCTATACCTTGCATATATATGTGATATCCAATGAGAATATATTGAGAATCTTGATGGTGGATGCACTAACGATCATCCCAAGAGAGGTGTGGGATGAAATTTTGAGCATGAAGAAAGGTTAGGATGTCATTGTACCATGGGTTGTCTGACAAAATCAAGAATAGGTTCTCATCTAGGAATTTGTCCTTCACTCGTGGGTACTTGGTGTCAGATGGGATATTGTTGATAAACTCGACAAAAACAAGAGGCTTCTTTCTCTTAGGAGTTATGGAATCTACATCAAATTATTGAAGATTTATGATCCATTGAGTGAGATTTCCATTTATAATTTTTTTATTGAGTAAGGACTACATGGGGTTTGACTTTGCATTGACTTTTGTGGTGGAAAGAAAACTGTTATAGCATACTTTTTATACTCCATGAACAATAGATATAGATATCTTCTCTTCATGATTGTAGTTGAGAGGAAGACCTGATAGGTTTTTTCTTATATAGTAGATGACATGCTCACAACCATCATCCCTTGTTGAAATAACACTCTGGCGACAAACATGTATGAGGCAAATAGGTAATGGGTATAATATTTGTTGAAGTCAAGGGTGTTAATTAATGGGGCATTATAAAGAGAATTATTTAGGGTGTCAAAATATTGTTGCATCTATTCATCCCATTTGAATGGAATGTTTTGGCATAGAAAAATTAAGACTCTATGTGGACAAGTACTGGTGTAGTTAGGAAAAAAGCATCGCAAAAAATTGACTTCACCTTTTAGACTTTGCAATTGGGACAAGGTCTTGCGAGGAAGAATTTTGATAATAGCCTATAATTTCATAGGGTCCATTGTGATTCACTACTGGGAAATGATGAAGCCCAATAATCTTCCCATAGTAACACAAAATATGAACATGAGGGGTTTTGGACATGCATTTTGGGTGCAATTTTGAGAAATATCATAAGGGTTGAGGAGATGCATAGTAAAAGTGCATTCAATATGTGTAGTAAAAGTGAATAAGAAGATAAAGAAAGGAAATCAATCAAGGAGATAAAGAAGGAAAAGAAACATGTGGGCGAAAAGGAAGGAAAAGTAGCATGCAGGCAGGAAAAGCATGCACGAAATGTGTGTTGTCATGAGTTGTAATGAGTAATAATGACTTTTCATAGGGTTTTGGGATAATATAGTAGGGTTTTGAGCCCTAAACTCTATGTATAAATATTTAATGGGTTGTGAAGAATATGTTGTTGGGTGAATAGGCTGAGAATGAGAGAGATTCTATGTTTGAAGGTTTAGGGGAGAGTTTGGAAGAGAGAGGCTTACACTTCAGATTGGCTATGAAGGATGGGGAATGATATCATGAGGTTTCTATTGTAGCACAGTGCGCAAGCCTAAGATGAACTGCATGAATAATAATAAAGAATCCAGTCGTTGTGGACGTAGCCCAAATATTGTGTGAATCACATTAAATTATCTGTTTGAATGTGTCTTTTTATGTGATTGTTCATGGATGTTCTATTTATGCATGATTAGATATAGCTATGTTTGTTATATGAGTGATGTGTAGTAATTACAAATGTTCTAGTGAATGGTCTATGTTGCAATCAACATTATAATGGTGTTGTATAATTGAATTTACCAATTAATCAAGGGATAAGAGACATAAAATATTTCACATAGGGTATATAAGTATCAATGAACATGTTGATGACCTCACATCCCCCCATCCCTGCAGAAAATTGGTTTCTACAATCCCAGTAGATACCTTGGGTGAGACTTCACTTACATGCAGGTGATGCCAAAAGGGTCGGTATCTAAAGGGTTTTGTTGGTTAGATAACTTGAACCTAAGGTCTTACAACCGTGCACCAACAAATGGTTTTGTTGATGGCACCCATAATATGTGATTGAGGGAATGTTTTGGAGATTGACTAAGAAAGAGATCATCAAATGGATGGAAATGAAGGAACAAGAATTTTCTTGAGGAGGGAATAGAAACACTCAGATGAGAAATGAACAATGGTTGCAATGGTATGTGTTTACAAAGCTGCATGAGATTTTGTTTGGTGAATTTCTGATTATTTTAACTGAATGGTTAGAAAGGTTAGTGGAATATACTGGGAGATATTGTGTTGTAGTTCCGAGGAACTGGACTCGTGAGTTAGTAAAACAATTGAATTATGTAAGTAATAATACTTTCTGCGTAGTTGATTTATGGTTGAACAACATACTAGGGCGTTACATTATGAAATTTGCAATATATTGTGCATATAAGGTTGTTGGCACAGGGGAAGACCCAGGGTTCAACGCTTCAACAACGTACCAACAAAACCCTAACTACCATCCCTTTTAGAAACACCTGCGAAGCAGATGAAGTCTCACCCAAGGTAGAGGCAGGGGTGTTTGCAAGACTCAGGTGTCTGCAACCTTAGTTGGGACACATATATGTGATTGTAATACTTAACAAAGCCCTTAGCATCGACAGTTCATCAATATTTAACCACTATATACTCTGTAGATAAAATAGAGCATCGCATCATTCATTCAGATCTGATGTATCTAAGCACTTATCATAGAGAAGTAGGTTATATCTAACATATTTAGGCACTAGAATATTCATATAAGTCAAATATAACATCCATATACATCAATAGCACAAAACATAAATAGATCTATCTATCTATATCAAAGCACTTAGCAAGTAAAGACACAAACACATCAACACATTGCACAAAGAAGAGCAACACAACATATACGTGGTTCACCCCCACCCTAGGTCTACATCCACCAACTTTTCTTCTTTATTATCTTCTTCAATAGGTTACATGCACAGAGTCTCAACACCCTACTCCGCATAGGACAGGAGATCTGTGTAGCTTGTTAAATCCTCCTTCCCCGAGTAGATATAATCATTCAACCTTCCACAACCTCTTACAATGACTTGCACTTAGCTCTGCAAGTCTCACACAGTATGCACAAAGAACTTACAATCCTTCATTCACATAGATATAGCACTTAGCCATTCATAACTACTCCTTTCTTACATTTCCTAGACATCTATTTATACTTTACAAAGTAGTCCTAAACATGGGTAAACCCATGGGCTGACATCTCATACCCGTTACATAATCCCAAATCCCAAAAAGGGGCTGAGATCCTACGATCTTTGCTTCATCTTGTGCCCCTCCTTCAACAAGCTATCGAAGCAACAAAATAGGTCAAACTTGACCAAGGATCTCCCAAAACTTGGTCAAGGGCCAACAGGCCCCCAACACTCACCTACGACTCATCCCGAGTCACTCTGATCTGGGTAGTTCTGCCTCGAAAGCCTCGAGCATGGCTCGAGCTACTTCAACTTGTTGTTGTGCCATGGCCTCTTGTGCAGCGAACTCTTGGATGACTACCTCGTTCATAGGTCCCGCCAGGCGTTGTTCAGCTGCGGTGACAACCTGCTCCGATTCTGCTCCTTGTCCTTCGACCTCTGTGAAAAATTGGTAAGCCTTATCTTGTACAGGTTGGAGCCTCTGAGTTACTTCCATAACTCTGCTCTAGATAGTGTGGATCTTCTACTGGGTAGTGCATTTATCTTGGGAGCACTTCATTCTTTCCATAGCTGACAGGGGCTTCAACTGTGCTTGTATCGTTTTGGCTTGATACTTCACCTCTTGGAGCTGCTACTCCAGTGCCTTTAGTTATGTATTATCAGTGATTTGCTCATAGGTTTGGGCACTATGATCAGTAAGTTTCTTACATTCCATAGCAAGGGATTTTATTCTCTCAACTACGCTTTGAGTAGTTGCTTCTCTTTGATCCCTTACATCCTGTGGGGTCTCGAGCACTGCGTGGAGCTCTAAGTTTGCTATGCATTGTTGTAGTTGTTGGATATCTTTTGCAAGCTTCTCTACTTGTTGTGTGACTCAATCCTATGCCTTTATTTCTACGATTTTCATAGAGAGAAGTTCTCTGCTAACTACTTCTTTCACTTCGAGTTACTCCGCAAGCAACTGTTATTTTCCTTTTTGTATCTATGCTTTTTCTTCATCTAACTTTGCTTGGAGAGCAATATTTTCTTGTTATGTAGCTCAACGCTGCTCTACAAGTACTCCTTGCACTCTCTTCAAGGTCTGGGTGTCTTGTTATGTTTCTTCTTGTGCTCCTCGAAGGTGAGCTTCGACTGAATCAACTAGTTGGGGGATTTGGGCTGACTCATCTACCAACTCTTATTCTCCCGATGGCAGGGGCGCAGTGGAGACTGTGCGGCTGGACTGAAGGGCTTGATATACCCCTTGGAGTTCGATTTAAATTCTATCATACATTTCCTCTTGCTTCACTCCTTGTTTCTCAGTTATTTCTAGTGAAGCATCGTTCAAGGCTGCTATGATGAAGTCAAAATCATCGGAGGTAAGGACAGTCTACATCTTGGTCATGGTGGATTTCGATTTCTTCTGGGAAGAAGGTTTCAAGGGGGAAACCTTCCTCTTTTTCAAGGGGTCAACCTCGTCTCTGGGTGGTGTTACTTCATTGGGCTTCTATTTAGCTTCTACTTCGTCATCACCCCCTCGATCAAGTGACACTAAAGGAGTCTTTCCTGAGGTGTTGCTTAAGTTTTGGACCTCCTCAGTCTTCTTCTTTCTGTTGGTTTCGGGTGGATTATGTTCTTTATGAGTGTCCTCTGGGCTGTCAAGATCATATATATCTGTGGGGTTGGCGGGGATTGTTGGGCCCAAGATATGATCACTTTTATGATGGTTATTATACACTTTTGTCGCATGTACATATGTGTTTTTCATATTTTAAAGGAGCTTTTTGAAGAATTTCATGATAAAATGGTATGATCGACATAAGGTATGTATAATTCATGTTTAATGATTGTATCAAGTATAATTCATCATGTTTTATGATTTCCAAGAGATAATTCACGTTTTTCTAGTGTTACAGGGAAAAAACGCACTACGCTTCTAGTTTCGGCACTTGATCTGGCACTCATTCCGGCACTCGCTCTAGCACTCGATCTGACACTCTGTCCAGCACTACGTATTACAAAAAAATGCAGGGTGACTTGGCGGTTAAGGTATTGGCGGACAATGATGGGAAAATAGAGCACGTGGGTTTTGTTTATCCTTGCCCCCTCCAGCTATTGAGCTCCCGACAACTCAGTTTCAATTGTTCAAGAGGGAAATTACTGGCTCGCTTCATTTTAACAGTTAGGGCATCATTTATTATAATTTGTTGAATTTAGAAGTGGTTTGACCCTCCTTTGGTTGAACACTTGGTCTGTAAGATTATAAATATCACTAGGATGGTCAAAATTTTGTTAACCAAGTAGAAGAACCAGTGTATTGGAGACAAACTCATTTTTCTCTGTTTTGAGTTCTTACATTGCCATAATTATGCCAGAACTACGTTTTCAAGTTTTAATGGTGAATTCATCTTGTTAAGCTCATGGTGTTCTTTTAGGGAATGACCACGACTTGCTGGGGAGACCACCAACAGTTTGGTAATTATCTTCATGTTTGTTTATTCTTTTCCTAATTTAATTGTTCTCTTTTATTTTTCGTACATGCATATTTTTATTGTGTTAACTAGTTTGTTGTAGCTTAATTGTTTTGACTCTTTTTTTGCAGGTTAGGATGATGAGATGTGTTAACATGCATTGATTTTGTAGATTAGGAACAAAATTGCAAGTCTCTATACTAACCCCATATGCAATTAGATGTTATATCATGCTTGATTTATGATTGTATAGTCTAGTTTAAAACATAGTTTAATTATAATAGAACTGAGTTTGATTTGGGTTTTCTTTGACAAGGATTGATGGATGGATAGAATTAATTCCATTTTTTAATTATAGCTTGCATATTTTAGTTTTATATAGATCTCGTTTAATTAGTTGTTGGTTAATGTAGATTGTTAATTTACTTTTTAATATCATAGTTTAATTTATGTTTTTAATTATTTCCTTATTGTAGCTTGAATGGTTAGAGTAGACATATCATAGTTTTATTTTATGCAATTTCCTTTCCTAGAATTAAAATGCAATGATATTTCTTAGTTAATGGTTGAATCTAGTTTTTCTTACATACTATAGGAATCTAATGATGATCTCGTTATGTTGTTGATGGTTTATACATGAATATGGAGGGTATTTAACATTGTTTTGTCATGACTAAACTCTCATTGGATTGTTTAATACATACCTTTCATTTTGCCATTGAGATTAGTGTTGAGCTTATACCATTGGAATTGTCCTTTGTTGTCAAGTTCCATCAAGATATTATCCGACATCGAAGACATTCACACAACCACCAACATTATATTTGAATTGTCATAGGTTAAGCAATAGTTCCCTTGCTTTCATAGATTAAAGAATAGTTTCCTTCTTTCATAGATCATAATAGATAGTTTCTTGCTTTCATAGCTTGGGAAATACTTTTATTGTTGTTGTAGGGTAGATTGAATTTTCTTTGATAGATTAGATAGTAGTTTTCTTATCATAGAATAAGAATTAGTTGTTAATCTTTCTTGCTTTCAATAAAATAGATTTCCTTTCATGCATTAGAAATAGTCTTGCATTGAGCATTTAGTCCAATTTCCTCTTAGATTTCCTTTCATGCATTAGAAATAGTTTTTCATTAAGTATTTAGTCCACTTGCCTCTTAGTCTAGAAAGTTGTTCAATGAGAAATTTTATTTTGATTGCTTGCAGTAGTTAGTTTCCTTTGCTTACTTGTATTTTTCTTTACTAGGTTAGTTAGGTGCCTTTGCTTACTTGTCTTTTGATTTAGTAGGTTAGTTATGTGTCTTTGTTTACTTGTTTATTTTCTTTAATAGGTTAGTTAGGTGTCTTTTCTTACTTGTTAATTTGTTTGATTTCATAGGGTAGTTTCTCATTGAATGTAGGTTGACAAGTTAAAGAAGTTTTATTTTGTCATTTTCTTATTATGCTTAGTAGTTTGCCTTTCTTTATTGTTGAACTGGTTTTCTTTACATAGGGTTTTACTGTGTTTTTAGTGCATATAGAACAACCATCATTTTTGGTGTCGTTGTCGGGGAGTTGTCTCAAGGTAAGAAGTAGTTAGGAACTAGATCATTTCTAGACCTTAGCATTAGTTTGGTGGCGGGGGGAAATTTAAGATGAGAGGTAAGAACCTGCGCATTTTCTATAGCAGGTTCCCCCAAACCCAATGGTAGTTTTTCTTTTTGTTTTTATTTTTTTATGAATAGACCTAGGAATCAAATGGTAGATTTTTCTTTTTGGTTTTGCTTTATTTCATGAACAGGCCTAGAGATCCATAAGGTAGATACATTAAATCAAAATCATACCTTTCAACCAAGGTTCCTTCCGATCTCTTTGGGGGAAGGAACATTCCTCTTATAAAATCCACAGACCGATACCAAAAAACAGGAGCTAGCTCAACTCAAAGAGATAAAATAGTCTCTGAAGAGACTAATACAGGGAGCACTATAGAACAAGAAATTGAAGAATCAATCATATTAGGATAGGGGGAAAGACCACTCAAGTCTTCCATAGAACCAAACAATACGACCTTTTCTTTTACACCACCACCAGAGGACCCTAATTTTAAGGACATCATAGACCCTGAACATGTGAGTCTTTTGCTTGGTAGTTTAGCCAATGTAATCATCTCTCAAATTGACAAAGAAACTTTGGCACCAATAGTCTCAATTGGATCAAGTAGAGTCCCAAATATTCAATCCATAGGAAGACCTTTCCATCAAAGGGAAACCTTGTTTTCTTCAAAAGTAAAACCACCTAGGTATTCTCTTTTTGGAAACCAAGCCAATATGGATGATCAGGAGGACCATAACAATGTAAGACACAGAGAGGTGGATGAAACTGGAAATCAAACTGAAACTACCTTCGGGTTTCCGATATTAGACACCACTCCAAATGTCAACATGAAGAATATTCCTCTCTTAGCACTGCCTACCTTTTATGGTAAAAATAGTGAAGATACAGACACCTTCCTATTTGAATTTGACATCTTGTGTAGGAGCTACAACTACGTACAAGATGGCCAAGAACTAAAACTCTTTCCGACCACCCTCAAAGACTCTGCACTAATATGGTTCATGGGGTTGGGAGAATCCATGAAAGACATATCTCTTAAGAAGTACCAAGACTACTGCAAGACCAAAGAGTCTTGTAATGACATCTTTAAAATACAACAGTTATAATACGAGACCCTTGAAGACTATATGGAAAGATTTGGTTATATTTCCCAGAAGTCAAAATACCATGACCTCCTAGAGGATGAAATTAGGGCTCTTTTCCTTAAGGGAATTTCAAAAGAATATTTAGATATTGTTAACTTTATGGCATCAGGTGACATCTCTCATAAACCATTTTCTGAAATATGTGAAATGTGTAAAAATTACTTAAGGAGTAGAGCCAAAACAGGGAAGAATGTTCGGGACCCTTACAATAGAAGCTTAAAACCAATTAGTTCAGGTGGTATTACGAGAGTAGATATAGGCAACCTTTTAGAAAACTTTAAGACTGACATCTTAAGCACAATAGGTTCCCAATTGGATACCCGTAAACTAAAAAAGAAACAGGAGGAGGAGAATGCAACAATGAGCATATATTGCCCAAGATGCAGGAGGAAGCATTCCTCAAGGGAGTTCCCATTATATAACATTTCAGTTTGTGGCTTCTGTACAAAAGACCATGTGACTGAAAATGTCCATCATTGCCCAGTTTATTAGCCATCTATAGGGGTGTAGATCCCAGGGAGTCTTCTTATGCACCTAGGAGTCCATGGAAGCCTAGGAATCAACCCACATACCCGGATCTACAATCCCAAGTTCCACCCTATTATCAACAACAACAGTGGAACTCACCAGGTTGGAAACACTAGTCTACTCAGTACCAAAATCCTTGGATTCAAGGATGAAGGGGAGGAAACAACCAAGGAAACACTCAAGCTCCACCTATCCCTATGTCCAACCATCCTTATCCTCAGTTCCCATCAAACACTCTGCAACTTTTTCCAGGTTTTATTCCACCACCCTTACTTCCTATTCCACAACAACAACCGCTACAATATCAAAATACAAGCTCCCCAAGATCGACACTATTACTGGCACAACCAGTGTCGAACCCCGATAATAAGCCCCCTCAACCTCTTAAAAATGTTGAGATACAGGCTTTCCCAACATATGTTATTACTCTTGTTCCATTACAGAAAATTCAACTAAGATTGGGAAACGTTCTGGAGAGGTAGAGACCCTTAGTAGTCATCCAGGAAGAATAAGAAGAAGAAATCACCAAACAACCCACGAATGACACTAGGTGGGAAGATGATTCTAAAGAATCAAGAAACCAAGCTTCCCCAAAATGAACCTTTACAAATTACGAAGGTCCCTCCTTATCCAGACCGATTGGTAATCGAGAAACCTACCACCCGACCAGAATTTGATATTTTGAATGAATTGAAAAATATTTGTGTCAAGATTCCCCTAATTCAAGTCATTAAAGACATTCCAATCTATAGTAAGGTAGTCAAAGAATTGTGTATTAAGAATCCAGGTAGGAAGAAAAAGGACCCTCCTACAGTACATTTGGTAGGAGGACTTTATGAATACATATCAAAGAAGCTAAAACTAGAAAAATATGGGAATCCAGGAAACCCAGTAGTGACCATAACCATTAATGAGGTCTCCATTGGAAACACTCTCATAGACCTAGGGGAATCCATCATTGTTATGAATGCTACTACCTTGGAACAATTACATTACAACTTCTTCTTCGGCCTACCCCAACCATTTTGGAATTAGCAGATAAGACTAGGGTTATACCTGAAGGGGTTTTAGATGATGTCGTGGTTACTTTAGCCTCATGGGAGTACCCCGTATATTCTCTTGTCACTCATTCAAAGTATCCTGCCATAGGCCATCTCCTTATTTTGGGAAGACCTTGGCTAGCCACAACCAATGCATTTATTAGCTGTAGAGAAGGAGAAATGACCATCTCAAATGGTCTCTCTATCCAGAACCTCACCATTTTCCCTCCAAATCAACCTATTATGGAGAATCTATGGTGGTTTGAATGTCCATACGAGAACGAAGACTCGGAAGAACCTATATTTCCTAGTGACCATGCAAGGACACTTTAGTACCATAAAACATAAAATGTGCTAAACCAATTTATTTCTGCTATCACATGTGTGGATTTTCCACAGTCTTTTCCCCAATTTGAGTACATGTTTAGGGAATAATTTCAAGAACAATTGGATCCATCCATTTTGTCTTCGAAATATTTCATTTTCGAAATAGATGAATCTACCATGTCTTATACTATGCCCTACGAGATTAGTCCAGGGAATTTTTTACATATAAAATGCGGGCTAGATACAGACCAACAAAAACAGTTAGTAGATATCCTTAAAGGACAATCATGAGCATTTTCCTGGGAATACACTGACATGAAGGGTATACACCCTGACACATGCATCCATCACATATATACCCAGGGGAAAGTAACACCTATTAGGCAACCCCAAAGAAGGATGAACCCAACACTCAAAGATATAGTCAAGGAGGAGATCCAAAAGTTGTTAAATGTTAGATTTATCTATCCCATATTTGATAGTAAGTGGGTATCCCCACTTGTAGTGGTTCCAAATAAAGTGACTAGGAAATGGAGAATTTGT
Source organism: Picea engelmannii (assembly GCA_009831015.1). Lineage (NCBI taxonomy): Eukaryota > Viridiplantae > Streptophyta > Pinopsida > Pinales > Pinaceae > Picea > Picea engelmannii. The sequence continues at coordinate 1,716 of WSFP011514257.1, read as the reverse complement.
GTTGATTTCCGGGAAATCAATAAGGCCACTCTGAAAGACTACTTTCCTCTCCCTTTCATTGACCAGGTTCTAGATACCTTGTCTGGAAAGAAGTATTTCTCCTTTATAGATGGGTACAATGGGTACAATTAGATTCTTATAGCACCTGAGGACCAGGACAAGACTACCTTTACTTACCCTTGCAGCACTTATGCCTATAGGGTCTTACCATTCGGATTGTGTAACACTTATGCCACATTTAAATGAGAAATACAAGGGATATTTTTCGATCTTATTCATGATTGTGTGGAGGTATACATGGATGACTTCACAGCATAGGGAAACAATTACCAGGAAGCCTTAGAGAACTTAGAAAAAGTCCTCATCATATGTCAGGAAATTAACCTATCTCTAAGTCATGAAAAATGAAAAATGTTGCTAACTGAAGGAGTGGTTCTAGGACATCATGTTTCATCTGAAGGGATAAAAGTTGATCCTGCAAAGATTGAGGTCATTGTTAGACTTCCACCCCCTAAGACTCAGAAAGAGATGAGAATCTTTCTTTGACATGCCGGATATTACCGGTGATTTATTGAAAATTTTACAAAGATTGTTGCACCTATGTTTGGATTATTAATAAAATATGTTGACTTTCTTTGGATTGAGTAGTGTCAAACTGCCTTTGAAACCTTGAAAGATAATCTGTCTATGGCACTAGTTCTTAGAGGGACTAATTGAACTCTCCCATTTCATATATCCATTGATGCCTTCGACACCACAATAGGAGGGTTATTAGGGTAGAAAGAGGACCAGTAGTCCTATGCCATTTATTTTGTGAGAAAGAACTTGTCCCCTACCGAGTTGAACTACACAGTCACCGAGAAAGAATTCTTGGCAGTTTTTCATGATATTAACAAGTTTCTTCATTACATTATAGGTTAAGAAGTATTTGTACATACCGATCATTCTTCCATTAGGTTCCTCATGAATAAACCTATAACTAATGGTCGAGTGACCAGGTGGATTTTATTATTGCAATAATTTAACATCGTTGTGCTTGACCGACCTGAAAAGGTTAATGTAGTAGCTAACTTTCTTTCCTGAATACAGAATGAGGATGATGATATCATTGTAAATGACAGTTTCCCAGACGAGCACCTCTTTTCCCTTTCTATCAATACCCCATGGTTTTCAGATATAAAAAACTATATAACCACTAGGAAGTTACCGTCTCATTTGTCACCTCATGAAAAGCGGAAAATTATTACATGGAGTGATTATTACTCTTAGGTTGTTCATGATATTTTTTTCACAAGTCCTGATTTGATTATTCGTAGATGCGTCTGAGAGTACAAGGTACCTGATATACTAGGAAGTTGTCATGATGGACCATGTGGTGGCCATTTTTCCGACAAACGTACAACATATAATGTGTTACATTCGGGTTACTATTGGCCTAGCATTTCAAATATGCGGCCAAGTATGTGAGAAGTTGTGATAGTTTCCAAAGGATAGGAAGACCTATGTCAGCTGACAAAATTCCTTTGCATGCCCAAGTTATGATAGAACCCTTCGAAAAATGGGCCCTCGACTTTGTAGGACCAATTTCACCCATGTCCCATAGGAAGAACTATATTTTGGTTTCTACGGACTATGTCACCAAATGGGTAGAGGCAAAATCCCTATTCGGGGATACAGAGAAGTCTATTGTCAAATTTATCTATGAAGACATATTTA
>WSFP011514249.1:0-12898 GCA_009831015.1 Picea engelmannii | reverse complement strand
GATTTTTACCTTAAAATAAATTACGGGCTAATAAAATAAGTTTAAAAAAATCACTCTAATACAAAAAATTCGTCCAATAAAAAATTAGAGGCCCCTTAATTTCGCCCATGGGCGAAATTTCGCCCCTAAAATCATCTATGCAGTGGATCCTTATAATTTGTGAGATGGAAAGAGGAAAAGGTCAGGGGTCATTTCAAATGCAGAGCAAAGCTTATCTGAATTCTACATGCAAATTTTAGGAGAAAACATAAATATTGTTTTAAGATTATATAGGGTGTTGAGAACAAATCATGCACATCATCTTCTCATAAAAAATATAGAAAGAAGCAGTATGTAAAACAAGAGAACAACAAATTACAATAAGAATCACTTCACCACATGATCATGACACAAGAATCTGGAAATAAAATATCTTTGTATTCATCCAAAAAAAGTCACTTACAACCTACTAAACATATTTACAATAGATGGGGATGTCACCATACCATTCTTCCCTCTGGGTCTAACCCTTCACACATTTTAATTACAACAATTTATAGAAAATACTCTCCCCCAAGCTTAGGAGGTTGAAATCTACAACTTGGCCAAAGATAGAAACAAATCCCTGGAAATTTTGAATTGTTTTCCATGAAAGATGGGTCGAACTACTGAAAATAGGGGTCAACTCAGATGCTTGTATATCCAAAAATATGACATCTGTGTGAAAACTGAAAGATTTTATTGTATATGAGTCCATGATGAGAAAAAACGTCTCTCAGTTTTTTCAAATTCATCTCCATATTTCCAAAACATCTGTCGCAAGATTATGACCAAAACAGGAAAAAATGGAAGCCTGAAAAATAGGGCTCAGAGATGGCTTTGATTCTTCAAATTGCTGACATATGTGTAAATTATGGGAGAGGTTATTGTTCTTCATCCCATGCTGAACAAAAACCTCTCTCATATTTTCAAAATCCACTCCCGTTTTCCTACTATCTACTATCCTAAAACTAGAGAAAATACAACAAAATCCCAAGAAATAGGTTATGCTTTCACTTATAAAAACTAAGTATAATTCGATTTGAACTTGAAAACATCATATCGAGGGCGATTCATAACCATAAAATCGTTCTAGATGCCTTTGATATCTTTTAAGAATCCATTTTCCTTGATCTGAGGAGATCTCTATGATTTTTGTTCATAACAAAACTTCCGACAGCTAACGGGGTCAAAACAGAGTGTATTTAGTGGTCGATTTGCTGGGCATGATTTTCGGCAGCTAATTTTGGATTTTGCAACTACTCTTAGCTGGCGAAACTTGTAACTGCTCCCAAACTTAGTAAAAAATGGTTGAGGTGCTTATTGACCCTGCTTCATCTACTATAATCATTTCATTTGAAATTAAGGGCAGCTTTAAAACAATCACAAACAGACAATCAACCGATTCAAAGTATGGGATGGCTCATGACCATTTTTTCAGGATCAATTGAATTGGGTGGGAACTATTTAGGGTTATTATTTCTTGATTTGGAAAAGAGATAAACGAATCATAATCCCTTTTGGAAACTGGATGAATGATCACCGAAAGTAGTTTTGGCAGCATATCAACAAATCATGACTTGTGTACAATAGCCGATATGGGAGTGATAAGACCCTTTTAAACACTGGCGATATTTGAGACTTTTGGCAGCTAGCGATAGGTGTGAATAATCCCTTTAGCTACCAAAATTTTTAAATTTTGGTAGCAAACGGCTATAAGATTTTGCTGAAAACCAAACTTTCTGCCACAATTGAAAAATAACCAAATTCATGAAATCCATTGATTGGGCCAATTTAAACCTTCAGAAACCTATGTGGATGCATCATAATTCAGACTTATCATGTGACAACATTAGATATACCTGGATATCTTTTTTAAGAATTTGATATACCACTGGACCATTATCCCTGAGCACCTTATCATGAAAGCATTCTCAACCTGATAAAAAAAAACTCCAAAATAGATAACTTGAGAACATATGACTATATTATAGGACCCTAAAAGAGGCTCCAATTGGGGATGGAATATCCTGAGGAAGTTTCAAGAATATCAGATCTCTAGATTCGTAAATTAGTGCCTTATCCATTGGGCTGATCCCAAAATCTGTAACATGTTCTGATCTTCAACTAATACCAAATCATACTCAAATTTGAACTTGAAATGCACACTGAACTGGAAGTTGTACTGCAATTTGAAAATGAAAAAATTGATGAAAGGAACGCTCAAAGAGATGAGCTTATTTTCATACTGCTACCTATTCTAACTGATCCATAATAGCTCACTCAAATGATACAAAATTTCCAATGAAGCCGAAATCGGAGATGGTCATTAACTAAAATTATGCTTACCTCCTATGTAAGCAGACATAATGATGTGTATACATGCAACTCATAATGTAAATTGAAACCAAGACTTATGTTGAGTAACAAAAGGACGTTCACTTTCACTCACGCCTGCACAAGACTGCCCAAAGGATCTTGAAAATCATGAAATGTTACCTCTTGTGAATCAACAAGAGGAGAAAGGTAAACACCATTTGTAATCACTGGATGCTCTTTTTTAGGACTGTCCTCCAACTGAATGAAAATGGTTGGCCTATCATCCTCCCAATCTGAAACTTCATGCATGATTTTTTCTTCAAGCAAATCTGAATCAACAACTATTTGAAAAAAATCATTGTTAACACATCCTTTCATAATATGCACATTAAGATGCAGCTCTACATTAGACACCTTTTCAATTTTATTGTCTTGGGCTGCATTCTCACATTCTTGAGAATAAGAATGATTAAAAGGATCTAAAATCTATCTTTCATCGGACGAAGCATAAGACATTTGACTATTTAATTTTCCTTGTTGATTTAAAATTTGTAGAACGGGTTGATCGTTAAGTTCTAGGAAATAAACATACTGCTCATTACTTTCTAACTCAATGGATGAATGAGGACTCTCAGTAATGTCAATACAAACCAACTTAGAATTAGGATACTCATCAAGAAATAGAGCACAATTGAAATGGCCATTGTCATATGTATCTTGTGTGCTAAAATAAAAGCATGAATGCTGCAAAATTTCATCAAATTTGAATGAAAAAACATGGCTTTCAATAGTATGATGTCTTGTTTCATTGACAATCAAGGAAGAAACTAATGTCTGAGAATTTTCATGATTATTATGGCAGCTGGCTTCTATTTTCTGTTCATGAGACTGTTGTAAATCAACAAATGAATGTTCAACAATATGCTCAATTACCTTCACTTGTTGATTAGTAAGAATCAATTGTTCTTCAATGTGATCTTCTGCCATTGAAAGAACTATAGTGTTGATGTTGTCATCCATGGGATTTGAAACAACTTTCTCTCTTTCAATCCACTCTTCCTCTACTGAAAAAGGAGGAAATTATGCATGTGCAAGAGGTTCCAAAACAACCCCTTCCTCTTCACTATTCTCTATTTGTTGATCCTTGACAATCTGATCAGTTTCATCTTCAGCTGCAAAAGTTGTTGCTTGGTGGAAATCCAGTTGAAAATCATGGAAAAAAACCCCTTCTATTCTTTTTTATTTCCATTGAGATGAAAATTCATACAGAGATTCTTTAATCTCATCATTTGTATTTTCTTCATCACCATACATATTTACCAGATATTGGAATAAATCTTCAAAATATGCACAACATTTTTCAGCCCGAGGCAAGGGAAGACAAAATTCCTTAAAATGCTCATAAAATATTGCATGAAAATATTTAAGAGAACACAAACTTGTAGATGGAAAACCTCCATACCAAGATCTAGATTTGTCTTCTAAGGTTGCCATGAACATTTTCATTAAGAAGTATTTAGGAAACTTAACCCCAAGCTTGCGTATATGCAAATGAAATTTGAACAAATGCATAGAAACAACATCTCCTTTTTTATCTTTAAATAATGGAAGATAATTCAACCAATTAACATAGGGCATAGGGTTTGGAAAACCAGGAATACTAGATTTGTCCATAGGAGCATACCTGTGTTCTATTCTTGAACTCATATTGATTTATGGATTCAGCGACCAGTGGAGTCTCCCGAAAAAATCGAAACTTTGTTTGGAGTCGCCAGGTGAATATTTCAGCCTTCGTATGTTTGATCATTGTCCACCATCAACAATCATATCTGGAACTTGATACACTTTTCTGAGGAAGGTTCCCCAATACAATCGCCACTATGTTATCACTCCGTAATTTATCAGGCTGAGGGAGAAATTGACAAAGGTAACCCCAAAACCACTTAGAGTCAAGGATCTATCCCTCCAAGACTTAGAGAGGGATCTCTCTGTATGATTTAACTTTGTTGGGATGAGATATTAGGCTAGTTATGAGGATGGGAGGTTTTTTTTTAGAGTTTTGGTTGAGACAACAAAAGAGGGCCATTGGGTAAAATGGAGTCAAAGGATAAAGATGATTAAATGATTGAATAACAAAGAAATATGTCACCAGGAAAGACAGTTACATCAGTGGATCCTTATAATTTGTGAGATGGAAAGAGGAAAAGGTCATGGGCATTTCAAATGCAGAGTAGATCTTATCTGAATTCTACATGCAAATTTCAGGAGAAAACATAAATATTGTTTTAAGCTTATACAGGGTGTTGAGAACAAATCTTGCACATTATCTTCTCATAAACAATACAAAAAGAAACAGTATGTAAAACAAGAGAATAACAAGTTACAATAAGAAGCACTTCACCACATGATCATGACACAAGAATCTGGAAACAAAATATCTTTGTTTTCATCCAAAAAAAGTCACTTACAGCGTGTTGAACATGTTTACAATAGATGGGGATGTCACCATACCATTCTTCCCTCTAGGTCTAACCCTCCACACTTTTTAATTACAACAATTTATAGAAAATACTCTCCCCCTAGCTTAGGAGGTCGAAATCAACAACCTGGCCAAAGATAGAAACAAATCCCTAGAAATTTTGAACTATCTGCCATGAAAGATGGGTCGAACTACTGAAAATAGGGGTGAACCAGATGCTTGTATCTCCCAAAATATTACATTTGTGAGAAAATTGAAAGAGGTTATTGTAGATGAGTCCGTTATGAGAAAAAAACTCTGTCAGGTTTTTCAAATTCATCTCCAACTTTCCAAAACATCTATCGCAAGATTATGACCAAAACAAGAAAAAAATGGAAGCCTGAAAAATAAGGCTCAGAGATGGATTTGATTCTCCCAACTGCTAAAACCTGTGTGAATTATGGGAGAGTTTGTTGTTCTTCATCCTATTCTGAACAAAATCCTCTCTCATATTTTCAAAATCCACTCTCATTTTCCTGTTGTCTACTATCCTAAAACTAGGGAAAATACAACAAAATCCCAAGAACTAGGTTATTCTTTGACTTATAAAAACTAAATATAATTCGATTTGAACTTGAAAACAGTGTATTGAGGACGATTCATAACCATAAAATCATTCTGGATGCCTTTGACATCTTTGAAGAATCCATTTGCCTTGATCTGAGGAGATCTATGTGCTTTCTGTTCATAATAGAACTTTTGGCAGCTAACGGGGTCAAAACAGAGTGTATTTAGTTGCCGATTTGCTCGGCATGATTTTCGGAAGCTAATTCTAGATTTTGCAACTGCTCTTAGCTGGCGAAACCTGTAACTGCTCCCGAACTTAGTAAAAAATGGTTGAGGTGCCTATTGACCCTGCTTCATCTACTATAATTATTTAATTTGAAATCAAGGGCAGCTTTAAAACAATCACAACCCGACAATCGACCGATTCAAAGTATGGGAAGGCTCATGACCATTTTTTCAGGATCAATTGAATTGGGTGGGCATGATTTAGGGTTATTATTTCTTGATTTGGACAAGAGATAAACAAATCATAATCCCTTCTAAAAACTGGATGAATGATCACTGAAAGCAGTTTTGACAGCATATCAACAAATCATGACTTGTGTACAATAGTCAATATGGGAGTGATAAGACCCTTTTAAACACTAGCGATATTTAGGACTTTTGGAAGCTAACGATAGGTGTGAATAAGTCGTTTAGCTATCGAAGGTTTTAACTTTCGGTAGCTAACGGCTATAATATTTTTCTCTTTTCGCTGACGAAAACCAAACTTTCTGCCACAATTGAAAAATAACCAAATTCATGAAATCCACTGATTGGGCCACTTTAAACCTTTATAAACCTATGTGGATGCATCATAATTCCAACTTACCATGTGACAACATTGGATATACCTGGATATATTTTTGAAGCATTTGATATACCACTAGACCATTATCCCTGAGCACCTTATCATGAAAGCATTCTCAACCTGATAAGAAAAAACTCCAAAATAGATAACTGGAGAACAAATGACTATATTATAAGACCCTAGCAACTTGGTTGAAAGATTTCATATAAAAATAATTAAACATAATAAATCATGGTTGCTTTAGTTGGCTACTAGACCAAAAAGGAGAATCGACAAAATAGTAAAATGTTGTTTGTTAGATAAAATGGACTCCATACTTTTGTAGATTTGAATATACAACCACTTGGCTATTATGATGTTCTCATTGGAATGGACTGGTTAGATGCACATCACGTTTCTTTATATTGTCACAACAAGAATTTTACTTATCTTGATGAAGAAGGATTCAAATCAAAGGACAATGAAAGGTATTCCAAGGCTTATTTCTATAAGGAAAATAACAGTTTTTCAATTGAATACATTGTTTAGGAAAGGGTGTTAATTGTACGCAACTCATGTGGAAGAGATAGAAAAATATAAAGGCCCAATTCTTATGGAATTTCCAATATTACAAGAATTTATAGACATGTTTGAAGAAGTATATGGACTACCACCAAAGAGAGACATTGATTTCTCTATTTATTTGGTGCCTAGAGCTACCCCAGTTTCTAAGACTCCGCATAGAATGAGTACAACATAATTGAAGAAGTTGTAAATGGAATTAGAATGATTGCAAAAAAAATGATATGTATACCCAAGTGTCTCTCCTTAAGGAGTTCGAGTATTCTTCATAAAGAAGAAATATACAACCTTGATGTTATCTATTGATTTCAAATAGATGAATAAAGTCACTATGAGGTTAGTATTATAAGTGTTAAGAGAACACCAACTCTATGCCAAATTGAGCAAGTGCTCCTTCTACTAGTGACTAATTCATTATTTGGGACACATTATTTCTAAGGAAGGAATATCAGTGGATCCAAAGAAAATTGAAGCAATAATGGGATGGCTTATACCAAAGAATATTTAAAATGTGAGGTGATTCACAGGACTTGCAAGATATTATAGAAGGATTCTCCAAGATTTCCCACCCAATCACATCTTTATAGGAGAAATGAATCAAATTTGAATAGACAACAAAGTGTGAGGAAAATTTCCATCTGTTCAAGAAATTTCTCACTAGTGCACCATTTGTCAAAATTGTTGACCCAAATGAAGATTTTATGGTATGTATAGATGCTTGCAAAGAGGGAATTTGTTGAATTCTCACTCAAAATGGGTATGCGATTCATTATGAGTCCAAAAAACTTAAGGATCACAAGAAGAATTATGTCACACATGATTTAGATCTTGCTGCCATAGTGCATGCATTAAATATTTGGAGGCATTATTCATTTGGAAGAAAATTCAAGTTAAGAACATATCATAGTTTTCTAAAATATTTGTACAACAAAATTTGAATGCAATGCAAACAAAATGGCTAGAATTTGTTTAGGAATGTGATTTTGACATCAATCACATTAAAGAGGAAGATAACAAAGTTGTTGATGCACTTGATAGAAGGATACATGCAATGCATGCTACAAAAATTAGCATGTGTAAATGATGGAATTATCTCGTATGGGCATTATCTTCAAGTAAAAGAAGGATCACAATAAGAAAATTTATAGTAGAAATATGAATATTGTAAGATAGAAGATGATGGAATTTTTATGCATAAAAATAAAGTTTATGTTCCAAATTCTTTACAAATAAGGAAAATTATATTGAATGAGATGTGTAATGTTCCATATGCTAGACATCTTAGGTATGAAAACACAATTGCAACAATAAGGAATTGATATTTTTATTAAGAATGAAAAAGGATATTGTTGAGTATATAGCCAAATGTATGGAATGTGAAAGAGTGAAAGTGGAGTATAGACATCCAATAGGTTTAATACAACCATTTCCATTTCCAAAGTGGAAGTGGGAAGTGGTGAATATTGAAATAATCACTAATTTACTAAAAATAGTAAGGTCGAATGACTTCATCATGCTAGTGGTAGATAAGATGACAATCCATGCCAGAATAATTAATGGAGTGGATTGAAGTAATGCACTAGTATTTTGAGTGAAATGAGATAAAAGACCCCCACGGTGTGAAAATTAATTGTGGTATATTGAGGATCTATGCACATGATTGGTGGAAGCAGTGGAAGAGGGACAAAAATGGAAAGGAAAAGATAAGTTCTAGAATTGGAAGATGTTCACCAAATTCAGAGGTAAGTTTTTAATTTCTAATTACTTGGAAAATAAAGAGAAGATTAAAGAAAATAAAGTAGAAGAATAGATGTGTAGAAGAATATTTTAAATAATTTTGTAGCATGGACATTAGTTTTGTATGGGATGGTGATGAGAATAAGATCATGCTAGTGGATGGATTGAAAATGTCCATTAAAAGTAAGATAATTGTGGAGAAAGGGTGATTATTAGAAGAGGCTTATAAATTTTTTTTAATAATTGAGAACGCATAGATGAAGAGAAAGCATGAGAGTAGGTAGTGAGAGGAGAAATAAAAAGGAATTATTGGTGTGCATGTTGTTGAGGAAAGTGTGAATGAAACACATGATATCATGCCAAAAGAGAGTGGAGAGATATTTGCAATAGAAGAATGCAAGAAAAAGATTGAGATAAACGACTGTGCAACAAAATCAAGAAATGGTAGGGAGTAGCACTTTTCCTGAGAGAGTGTATGTGCAAACCAAAGATATTGTTGGAGCAGTGAGTGGTATTGCAACAAAATATGGTGATGCATAAGAGAGTGGTATTGCAGTATTGGAGTTTCATGGAGATTATCTTATCACATATGTAACAATGGAAAAGATATAGATGGGACTACTTGATTCCCATAATATTTTTTTGGTGACTTTATTAAAGGTGAAGTAAAAAATGTAGAAAAGGAATATAAAATGGAGTATACCAAGGAAAATATGTAACAATTGCAGCAAGGAGATTTGATGCAAAAAAAGGGAGATGACACAGAGTAATATCAAGTTGAAGATCATTGTAGAAAATAAGTTTTTGTAGTGAAAGAAAAGTAAAATGAGGAGATTCTTGATCAACAAGCATTGTTAGAGTTTGTTGAGATGGAGGTGATGGTGTAGGATATAGAGGATGTATAGGCAATGATCACCATTAAGAGGGAGTAGTTTGAATTAGTAAGCCCCAATGAACAAGATTTATAGTATTTTTCAGAGGTGAACAAGTTACAACAAGTAGTAGAAGAGATGATGGTAATTATGATGATAGTGAACAAAGTGAAGAAGATAGTAAAGTTGAGTGAAAGTGTGAAGAGTTACTTACAATTTCAAATTCTAGTGGTGTGTATTATGAACAGGAATAAAAAGGATGCAAAGTAGAGAAGAATGAAAGATGAGTGGTATAGAGTGTGGAAGAGAAAGAAGAAGGAAAAAAAAAGTTGGTGTTTTATCAACACCCTTGTGAGTAGGATGGCCAAATTTTCCAACCAAGGGATTTTGATGTAGGAGGATTCTTTCACAAAAGAACTACTTGCACATTTCATTACTTTTAATAATGTATTTTGATTGTTGATGGTAGAACAACTTTTGTATATATTCTTAGCTTGTAGAATGGCAGGCTTGTGGATTTTATGTTTCTATAGAAGTATTTGGTCGTAGAAGAGTAAATGACACCATGGCATAATTATTTGTCATAGTCTAAATGTTTTATGAATTTGCCATTTTTTTACTGCTCAAAATAATGTGAAGGGATATTAGTTTTTAACTTGAAACCCACCAAGAATAATTTTGGATTGATGGAATTGCAGATATAAAATGTTAATGTTCCATAATATAGTTACAATAGGTGTATTTGAGGGTTCTAAATCAATTTATACATTAAAAAACAAAAGTTCATCCATCCAAAATTACAATTTTGGCAAAGATTGCATGGTTGGATTTTGGTTATGATAAACTAGAAAAAATTGAAATTGTATATAACATTTATCATTCATCTAATTATTTTATTAAACTCTTTGTTGAAGAATTTTTCCTAAAAAATGTAATGTAAATTACAATATTTCTTGTCCCTATGGTCTAGAGCAGTCGGTGAGGGAGTATATTGTTAAGGAACTCTGTAAGTGAAGTCACTAGTTTGAAACCTCTAGGGACACCTCAAATCCAACCATGTTAAGGGTTGGTGTGGTCCAGGATGGGTGAGATCCCTGGGTGATTTTGATAGCGTAGATGCCCCTAGGTCATGGCATCTCAACCACATGAAAATATCGTAAGTCAGGGAGATTTAGCTAACAAAAGAGAAACTTACAATATTTACTATCAATATTCCATATTGAAATTTCTTCAACCATTGAAATATAAAGTATTATATTTGGTATTTGAACAATTAGGGTAGCTATAAGACAAAAATATAAGGAGCAAAAACATAAATATGAATTTTATGAAGAATAAAGGACCTTTGGCTCTCATTTGATTTAGTTTTTGTATTATGGATGGTTTGTGACCTAGAAACCCATGCATAAGATTTGTGAATGTAAAGAGGCTTGAGAGAATTAGCCATTGATTTTATAAAGTGGATATAAAATTGTTGAATGAATTTTTATTGTGGTGCAGTTATACTTTTTGTAAGACACCCAACCCCCTAAGTGCCTTTTTAAGGGGTGGGGTATTAAAATTTCCTCTTCCACCAGAAAATCCATCTCTCTTAATGAATCCCACAGTTGGGTTTTTCTCATTGATATCTTTATGTTGAATGTAATCATGCTCAAATACGAGCTCTGGATAAAAAGTTACATCCTCTCAAATATTTCAGGTTTTCTTTAGCAGATAGCCACCTCACTGACATGTGGCATCCATGTGGCTCCCATTCATCCGTTCCCTACCACATGGAACTAAAGTGGAACCTTCCACCTGGCTCATTAGGCCTCTATATAAATGGCATTGATCAGTTGGGTTATCCTTCGTCATCATCGGGGTTCTTCTCTTAAAGAGTCATGCACCACCCCCGACTGATCTACTCTGACGAAGATTACTTTGATGGGTTCTCCCTCTAGATACGACGAACAACACGCAACGTTCGCTGCCCCGAAATTTTTTTTGGGGCGGTTTTTGCTATTTTTAGTGGTTTTCTAAATTAATCCCGGATTAAGGGATTAGGATTTTGGTATCTACGGAATACCTAGAAACATTGTATATATTGTATGGTGAATGGTGAAATTCGATATAATGAATATAAGAAAGGTTTTCCCGGTTGAGGGTTTCCGGTATAAAATCTCTGTGTACTCTGTGTATGAGCCATTGATTAAATTTTGTTTTGCTTAAGAATCTATATGCATTGCTTTACTTCACAGGTTTAAAACTTACATGTGGTATCGAAGATCGTTTTTGGCTTCAGAGGGACGCCTTTGATGTTGAGGGTTTGGCTCGGTCTTGATAGATCAAATTTATCTTGGGTCTGTGATAAATCTGGGTTTAGTGGGAGCTTTTGCAGTGGTGATTTGAGTGCATAAAGAGGAATGGAAAGATTTTCTAGAATCGATATAGAGAAGTTCAACGGAAAAAACTTTAAGCTATGGAAGCTGAAGATGGCGGACCTTCTTGTAGACAAAGAACAATGGATCGTTGTGGATCCTGGTACACATGCTATTGGTACACCGTCTACTAGCACACAAGCTACTGGTACACAACCTACTAGTACACAAACTACCAGTACACCACCTACTGATATGTCGAAGGAAGATTGGAGAAGTTGGACATAAGAGAAAGGAGTACTATTCTACTATGCCTGGCAGATTCGGTGTTGTTGAATGTCTCAGGAGAATCTACAGCCAAGGAACTATGAGATAAGTTGGGGAATTTGTATCAATCAAAGTCCCTGGTAAACAAGTTATTTCCTTGAAAGAAGTTGTATCATCTTAGGATGGAAGATGAAGATTCTATGAAAGAACATCTAAATGCCTTTAATACTCTGGTAAGTCAACTTGTCTCTGTTAATATTATGATTGCAGAAGAATATAAGTGTATTACTTTGTTATTTTCTTTGCTAGACTCTTGGGATAATCTGGTTGTAGCAATAGGTAGTACCACTCAATCTACATTGAAGTATGAGGATGTAGTTGCATCCTTGTTATCTGAAGAGATGAGGCGGAAAAGCATGGATGGTCATAGAAAAGATGCTTTATTTGTAAGAGGTCGTACCCAAGACAGGAATCCTGGTAAGTCTTCCAGGGGGGAGATCTAAATCTACAGGTAGATCTAAGTCTCCAGGAAAATATTTAAGGAAATGTTGGAAGTGTGGTAAAACAGGGCATTATAAGAAAGATTGCAAGTCTAAGAAGGTTGAAAAACCAAAGGGATCTGATAGTACCTCTTCCACAAAGACGAAAACCTCTACGAAACAAGGAGGTGATGTTTACCTGGAATCTATAGGTACACATGTAGACCATGATGTATGGTTGATCGACTCAGGTGCGTCATACCACATGACTCCTCACCAGGGGTGATTTTAAGAACCCCCCCTAAATTTATATGTATAATAAATGGGCGAATCCCCATGATACATAGGAAAAATTGAGGGCTATTTTATCAATAATATAAAATGTATATATAATTTTTTGGCGAATATTTTAG
>WSFP011514248.1:0-12898 GCA_009831015.1 Picea engelmannii | reverse complement strand
TATATGGGCATGTGCTGGACAAAAAACTCCTTCGGTTTCGCCAAATTCGCCTCCATCTCACCGAAACACCTCCCGCAAAACCAGGACTGCAATAGGAAAATGAAAAACTGAAAAAATGGGCCTTGAATATGGATTCTATTCTCCCTGCTCATGGAACTGTGAAACAACTAAGAGAGGTTTTTGTTCTTCATCCTGTTATGGAGAAAAACCTCTCTTGGTTTCTCAAAATTCGTTTTCGTTTTCCTGAAACTAGTTTCGAAAGAAGACATACTGAACAGGAAAAAAACGGGGGGGGGTTCTGATGGAATGTGTAGCTGACACCTGTCCGAAGGTGGTTTTGTAATACAACCTCATTCCGGACCCCCCCCCCCCTCGTTAAATTTTAGATGGTGAGGGGGGGTCCGGAATTTTTAATATTCGTTGATTTAAAACGATTGTTTTTATGTGGGGTGTGATGTAATGAAGTTACGGGTGGGTAAACTTAGGGTAGTGTTTTAGTTTTGGTTATATATATATATATATATATATATATATTACGTTTTTGTTTTATTGTTTTGTTTTATTATAATTTTTTTTTAATTTTTTTTAAGTTTTGTTTATTCTTATTTTGTTTTATTTTAATTTTAATATATTTTATTTATGTTTGTTTTTGTTTTAAAAGATTTATATTTTGTTTTTTTAATTATTTATATGTTTTAATATGTTTTTTTATTATTGTTTTATGTTTTATTTTATTTTTTTAATTTTTATTTAATATTTAATTAATAAAAAACTAACCTAGTTACTAAACTAACTTAATTATTAATTGATTAATTGATTAATTAATTAATTATTAACTAGTTTAGCCTAGTTTAACTGCACTAGTTTTATTGCTAACCTTTATTAATCTATTATTCTTTTTAGCCTAAGTTTGGTTTACGCATGGATGGGTGGCGAGTGGGATGTAGTCGACTGAACAAAAGGACAAGGGAGTGAGGGCGCAGCATGGATGAAGGATGCAGCAGGGTGATGGAGGATCGAGTGAAATGAATGGAGGGGAGAAATGGAATCAACCGAGCCACACTTCGTCATCACAAGAGAAACACCAAATCAACATTCGAAGAATCGAGTTACCTATGATTATAGGACCCTAACAGCATATACGACGACGCTCATCATGAGAAGCAGAGGTAGGGAACTTCAAATTATGGAGATAGACTAGTATATCTCTGTACCAGGGGTTCGAGGATGCGATAAAAAACATGTCTCCTTTGATAGGTGACTCCTCAGGTATAAAATCTCCTGATTTGACCAGAAGTTCCGATATGAGTTCCGCAAAGACCAACGACTTTTTGGACTTCAAAAAAACAAAATCCAAGTCGAATTCCTGGAGGATAACTATCCATCTACTGATATTTCCACCTATCACACATCATGTCAACACGTATTGAAACAGATTCACAATGACAATGAAAATGGTCTTGCAAAACAAGATGTAATGATGGAACCATTGGACAGCATGAACTGATGCCAACACAAGTTTTTCAATGTGGGAATAATTGAGTTCTGGTCCAACCAAGCCTCGACTTAGGTAATAAATCACATATTCTGAGAGAAAATCATCCCCATGAACCAATACCATACCAATGGTCGACTCTGCAACGACCAAGTACAATAAAAAATATTTATTATAATTGGGTGGCCGAAGTAGAGGGGTAGATGTGAGGGTGCGTTTCAATGCTTTGAAAGAGCACTGAGAGGCTTCATCCCAATGAAAAGGAACGTCCTTCTTCAGTAAAAGCATAAAACCCTTTGTGATCTCAGCATAGTTCGTGATGAAACGTCGTAAAAATTTTGCCTTTCCATGTAGGCTCTAAAGCCGAGGGATTGTGCACTAGGGAGGCAATTGAACTATTGCCTCAACCTTTAGAGGATCGACCATGATCCCTGTTTTTGAAACTATGAAACCTAACAGACGACTCGATGTTATGCAAAAGCTGCATTTTTTTGGATTCAAGCGGATCTGGTAGTAGCGACATCACTCAAAGATAAGTCAGAGGTGTGCGAGAAGGTTAGCTCTCTTGCGAGATCATGATGTTAAATCATCGAGATATGTCTCGACTACGTGTTTGAGATCGTGGAAATCAAAAGACATGGCTCACTGAAACGTAGCTCCAGCATTTTTCAGACCAAAAGGCATCTTTGGATAAGCGAATGTACCCCATGAACAGATGAAAGTGGTTTTGTGTTGGTCTTCGGGCTTGATCTGTATCTGATTGTATGCTGAAAAACCATTCATGAAAAAAAAGGCCTCGCAGCCTGCGCATTCATCAATTATCTGGTCAATAAATGGTGTGGGGAAATCATCCTTTGGATGGGCCTTGTTCAAATCACGGAATTCCATACATACATGAATCGTACCCTATTTTTTGTTGACTGGAACGGGATTTGACACCCATTGAGTCAAATTGACAAGGTAGATGAAACCAGCTTAGAGTAGTTTCTCTACTTCAGCCTTAATAGTTGTTGCTTTCCTAGGATTGAGTAGACGAAGCTTCTATCGGATCGGCTTAGCATCAGGATATGTTGTTATTTCATGTTTGACGATTCTTAGATCTATGCCTGGCATTTCCTCGTAAGACCAGGAAAAAACGTCACAGAATTCTTTAAAAAAATACGTGTAGATTTGAATCTCTTCAAGGGAGAAGTCCACTCTGACGAAGATATTCTCTACAACGCCAGGGATTCTGTAGATATCAATAGGTATCATTTGAGCAATGGTTTCCATATTTCCTTCAGTGTAAACAGTGTGCATAGCCAAAGGGTTGATATGAAAATCCTTATCTCCAGTCATAGTCAGAGTGAATTCACCTGCTTCAATTCTTCTTAACTCTAGGAGGAAGTAAGATCTGTGATGAAGATCATCCGAGGGTCTGTCCGGACTAGTCATTGCCTCAATAATCACCTCGTCTGAGGGCAAGACTAAGTCTAAAGAATCAGTATCAGCAAGGGAACCTTGAGCCCATGTAGGCTCGAGAACCGGATCCAAATTATATGTGGGAGTCAGACCAAGGTTGGTGAAATCTTGTTAAACTATAGAGTATGAAACTTCTGCCATGGTTCCCTGTCCCTTCCATCGTGGTTGATGGGGAAGGAAGAGTCCACCGATCGTTAAAGTAAGTCGTGCGAAACAACGATATTTGAAATATTCCAACCCTAGGCTAGTCGGGGAGACTCGATATGTGGTGGACAATGCCGATCGGAGGTGAGTAATCAAAGGTACCCATCAAGGGTGGGAAAAAACCAACCCCTACATTGACGATGTCAGGCTGAGGGTTATCAATCATCAGGACCGTGGATACCCCCGATGAAGGGTCAGGACGAGAGAAGGATAATTGATCAATGGACACTATTCGACCTTCGTGTGGAAACAACAAGACTGGGAAAACTGTCACGACCACTTCTTACATAGAGTAGTTCCAACTCCTTCAACCTCGATGCACATTGTCTTCCCCCCTAACTGGATGGGAAAAGAGGGGATGATTCCATGTGGTTAGAATGAATGACCATTGAAATTGGTAAGGAGAGTAGGTGACAGAGACAAAATGGGTTGGCCAATGGCCTTCTAACACACCAAAGACATCACGCATGTTGAGGCATCCTCATCAACCACCGTGCAGAAAATGTTCTGAGTAAAAAAATTTGTGGTGTAAGCCACTACTATCCGAAATGCTACGTGGTACGGAAGACGAGGTTTTAAGTCGGTCGTATCAAGCATGATTGTTCCCAGATTACAAGTCTCAGCAGATTCTAAGGAAGCTAACAAATCCTTTCTCTGGGAAGGGAAGCTCTTGAGGACTTCCAAAGTTGACATTGCACAAGGGGTTTGTGACAAATCCTCCACCACAGAGTAGTTCTATGCGTCCCTTGCATTTGGGTTGTGGGAAGCTTTATTGAATGCACATTTGGGGATGCATGTCATTATTTTTCCTGACATATTCTCAATCTGGAGAGGAAGAGATGGGTTTTCCGCTTCTTTACCCTTCTCATAGGTGTTTGGCATTCTGTAGTCGCATGTCCTAGTCATTATGTCAACGCTACCTTTCATCATGTACACATTCGCGGATGAAGGATTACTCAAATATGGACGGGGTCCCTGACTGCCCCCTTCCATGCTCGAAGAGGCTTGAGTTAGATTTTTCCCATGTGGAAATGGGTTTGTTAACACGGCAAGCTACTGCTGTGCCAATAACTTCTGGGCCTCCGCAAGCCGAGGGCACTGGTGAGTCGGATGGTCTTCCTTGAAAATATTACATGGATACTTCGACTTATTCTTTTCAGTGTTTCCCTCGCCAACATTATCGGTAGGTTTCTTATCCCCCTTACCCTTCTTTCGTTGTTTCTTATTTCCATCAAGTTTTTGGCTAGCCTTCAGGTTTATCGATTGAACACTATGTACATCTGAATTTTTGGTAGGGGGAACAATTGAACCAGCGGTTTGACTGGTTGTTTTCTATTGTATCGACAATTGTTGCAATTGATTTGACAATTGATCAGCGGGCTCTGTTTGCATGGAACCAACAATACCATCGGCATGTGGCCCAGACCTCTATCTAGTCTTGTCAAGTATCGACCTTGGTGCATCTGGAAAAACTTCATAAATTAAACCAGACTGAGAGTAAATCATCTCTATCTATTGAGCTCTCATTATTACTTCTTCTTTTTAAAAGACCCCCGAAGTTGTGACGTCTTTAGACAACTGAGGTACCAAAGACTTAAGGAACCACTCTAGCAAGAATGTTGGTGGGACTGGCACTTTTATCAAACTCTTCCGGCATCTCCATTCTCAGATGTGATCTGAGATATGGTCCACTTTTTTCTGCTCAAAGTTGGCCAGCAATTCAGTGTTGGCATCGTATCTCATAGGTAATTGGAAATGGTTTAAGAAATCCATTTCCAATTCATTGAAGGAAGAGTATCTTGAGCGGTCAAGCTCGATGTACCATTTCGCAACACTCCCAATGAGAGTGCGTTGAAACAAATGAAACTGGATGGAGTCATCTCTCAATGAGCTGGACAAGCACCATAGATGGAAGGTAGTCACATGATCGCCTGGATATTCCTTAGGCTTGTCCTCAAACTTTAGGATGTCCGAAGGAAACTTGGTCGGCATAGGAGGACAATGTGGATCATGATAGATGGGTTCATTTAATAACCTTGTCAAGTCTAGCAAGTGCATATTCGCTAGAAATGGTAATTTGGGTTGTTGATTATAACCAGGGACAGAAGGAGCCTAGAGTTTGGTTGGCACCAGGTTTCCAGGAAAAGTTAGGTTGTTGGCCAGGGTTCTGGTAATAACCATGGTGGTGACCAGTGTACGGATTCTGCACTTTTTGATATGTCATTGGTTGATTCCCATAATAGGACGTAAAGGGTTGGGTTTGTGTCACATTCCAAGGATTTTGGGAAGGATTTCCCCCTGTCGATCCGACGGGCATAGGTGTTGAGCCTTTCCCGGGGTTCCATTGACTATGGAAGGGGTTTCCCCCAGTAGGCATCCCTGAAAAGGGAACTAATCCCTGCCATGGATTCCAAGGTCCTTGTGAGGAAGGAATTCCTAAGTTTTCCCCCTGTGCAAGAATAGTACCCTGTACAGGATTTTTTTTTCCATAACCGGGGTTGCCCCCGGCCGAGACGAAAACTGAAGAGAAAGCGTTTTTACCAAACACGTCGAACAAAGAGAAAATTGTTGAACCTACCAGTATGCTATAAGAAGGTAGTCCTTAACTCCCTACTCCAAACAAACTGTAGCTTACGTTCAGCTCGATGGAATGTTGGTGAGCACCAGTGAGCGAAGGGGACAAAGGAGGTATATGACCCCCTCTGTAAGGGAAAGCATTATAGGGAGCTGAAGTTCCCCCCATAGATCCTTGCAGAGGAGAGTTGGAGCTCCCTTCTCGAGACCTAAATTCTGTAGAGTGGAGTAGGAAAGTACAGTGCTTGAACCAAAGCCAGGCATCCTATATGAGAACAGAGGGCCTGTCACACTCTGGGTGAAAGGAGAAGTGATCGTTGTTATCACTCCAAGAAAATCTTTGAGGTTGTGGATCAAAGATGCTTGGTAACTTAAGGTAAACTTGTTTTTGTATTTTGTATGTGTGGATCAATGGGATAACTCAATTACAGTACAGTATTCGGACAGTCAAAGTGAGAATCAAATGAACCAGTGATCTCAAGGATCAATAATCAGATGATAGCTTTAAAGTGGGTGAGAAAGCAATGTTTTTAAATCAGATACAAAATGTAGGGTTTAATAAACAATGATAAGAAACTATTAAGCAAGTTATGAATTGACTAATGAGATGAAATTCATTCTGTAGTTAAAACAACTTGAAAAACAGTACAGAAGGAAATATGAGAATCTGATATCAATAGAGAGAGAAAACGGTGATTTGTATTATCATATCAAAAAGCTTGTTTACAATATAGTATATTTCTGTATCTAGAATCAAACCCTTCCTCTATCAAAATGATATGTATTTATATATTTTACAACATATCTCAGATCCTAGAAAAATGGATCTAGATTTCTAAATATAGAAAACAAAACACAAAACCAATACACTAAGATAATTAAATCTAGTTCCTTTAGATCGAATTGTTTTCAAAGATTGTCTCCGACATCTGGTCTCCTTCATTTGTTGTTTCTCTAATGTGTCATGTTAGCAACATTTCTTGTCTTTGGTATTGGGATACATAGGTCTTCAGGTTTCCCGAGGAGCGCCCAAGCGCAGCGCATAAAGGAAGTCCTTTTCGGACTTAAAATCAAGCGAGCGGTCAGTTCGTTCTTCAGTGGAACGAATCCAGCGACAGAGAAGAACAGTGGTTGATGGGAAATCGCAGATTGACCGAGTCACGCCAAGTATAACACAAAAATGTTTTCAAGGGGCATCAATCATGATCAGTATAGGCGCAAAAGTTGTTTCGCGAGCTCGGGGTTCATGAGTTTAAATGGCGGACCATATCCCTTCGGTTGCGCGAGTTTCCGAGTTACGAAAAGCAACCGGAGAAGGTCAACCATCGTTGACCATCGCATCTCAGGACTTCACAAAGGGAGAATGCCAAAGTCTGATACTCCAACTCGCGAGGTCACGAGTAGTGAAAGGCACGAGTACTTGGGCCCTAGCCAACGACTACATGTGGAGAGCGCTGACCAAAGAGGGAGCTTTCCCGCCTCGCCATCTCGGGAAGCAGGAGTTGAAGAAGAGGAACCATGGGTCTCTGACCCACGAGTCATGAAATGAAAGGTGCCCAAAGGCGGGCCCGCATTATTTAAGGAGCAGTCTCAGCCATCCATCTAAAGAGGACACCTGGCGCGTGATTAGGCTCCCCACCTTCTCGCCCATCACGATTTCGAAGCTCAAGAAACAACTCCCTCATATCCCCGATGCGCAAAGTGATGAGAGTGTCCAAGACCTGGGGCCCACAATAGCGTCGGGTGAATTTTGGACCGTCAGATCTAGAGGGATGTGTGGCCCCAGATTAAGTCTCCTTGGCGTTTCGCTCATTGCGTTTTCAAGAAGTAGGGATCAGCCCCTTCCTATTCACGAACGCCGAAATCACATTTGAAAGTAAGCACAGGGTCACAGCCCGCGGTCACTGAATAAATAAAAGAGTTGCGTGAAAGGGGGGCAAAGGCGTCGAGTTTCAGTCACAGAGAGGCTCGTCACAACCTCCAGTTGCCATAGGACCCGACCTTGATCCTGGTCTTCTCTTGGAGTAAATGAAGGCAAGGAGGGGTGGTTGAGACCTCTCTTCATTCATTAAGTCTGAAGTATGGAGGGTCTGGTAAGTGGTCCACTCGAGGGGGTCCTGTGTACCCTTTCTTTCAAAAAATCCATGCCGAGTCCTCAACTAGCCGGAGGAGGCCTGCACACGCTAACTCGACAGTTACTGATTCAGCTACTCCCCCTACGAGAGCCATGCGCAGTTAAGATGGTGTCTGACAAATAATATCAGTATGAGTTTGACTGAAAAGACACCAAGCCTTGGGCGACTAGGCACGCCTCTGTTAGGTGTTTTTTTCTAAGTATATAAACTTAGTCTTTGTATTTTGCAAAAGATTGATGGGAGAGCAAAGCTCCCGATTGTAAAGTTTTAACAAATATCTTAGCTCTGGTTATGCATCTATATGTAAGATTTCTTGTTTAATTGCAGACAGTCTTTCTTTTCCCGTCTAATTTTTCATCTTACACTAAGAGAGTTCGTGATCGAATGATTCGCACGAATTGTGGCATTTATGTTATGATAAAGGGTTTATTGTGGCATTATTGTTCTCTCTGGTTTTCTGTGTTTGAGCGTAAGAAGATCTTGCATTTAGATGTTTTCTTCCACAGTCTGTTAGGAACCTGATGTTTATAACAGACCCTTGCATCTCTCTGATACAAGTCTTCCCCCTACTCACCCTTACTACAACTCACTGTCTGGAGTTATCTAAGACCTCACTTGCCCATGCATGCCTAGCTTAGTTTCGGAGTTGGAACCACATCGTTTGAGTTAACCTCCATTTGATCACCCCATTAAACAAATTGTGACATTAAACTGATGGGTGTCGGGCTCTGCTCCTGCAAGCAATCCAGGAGTGACTTCCTACGCTAACATTTCTGGCACCGTTGCTAGGGACGAAATTGAAGATTTTCCCTGGGTAGAGCGACATTGAGCCTCTGAATACAAAGGTGCATCGGATTATCGAAGCCTTTCAAGATTGCTAATTTTCACCTGGCGACTCCATTGTGACGACTCCGTTGGGGAGAACCTTCTCTGTTAATTGTGGCTTTCAGAGGCAGGCATACGCGGTCTCATCCACAACTGCCTCTAGCTACGCCTGAAATAGATCCAAAGGCGGTGCTCAGAAAGGGAAAGGCCTCTGAAGAAGAAGCATCCATCACCGAACCAGGTAATCCACCATATCCTTCTGTTGGAGCTCCTTTTTCTCCTCCTCAATTATTTGACAAGCATGTCTCTGCAGTTTCTCGTTTCCTAAATTTTGGGAGTGTTCCTGTTGAGTTTTCCTCTCCTGGTCTGGAACCGAAGGGACAAGACTTTGTCACTCCCCTCTCCCCTGAAGCTAAACCCTAGCATAGACCCAAGACCGCAGACGATTTCCCTACGCCTATCTTAACCACTCATGTGCAAAGAGGAGCACCCGCTGACTTGAGCTCGATAGCCTTCTCCTTAAATCACCTCTTGTTTCCCACTCCACTTCGAGACTTACTCTCATTAACCCCTTCGCGAACTCCTTCTCCTCCAAGATCTCCTCCACCTAATAGTCCTATGGTTGGTGCTAATCCCCCTTTGAATAGAATGGATGCCATAGTTGTCGCTCGATACGCTCCCTTGATCCTGCCTCAACCTATGCATCCTCTTCCCGCTGGAGATTACTTGAAGTATATGTCGAAGTTCACTGGCGACGAAGACATAACTGCAGAAGAGAACTTGGCTGCTTTCTACAGTTATGCAGACAACCTCAATATTGAAAATGAAGATGTATGGATGAGAGTCTTCATCCAAAGCTTGGATGGTGAGGTGAGGAAATGGTTTAGAGGATTGACCCCTGGATCTATTGCTGGAATTGAAGCCCTGGATAGTGTTTTCCTGAGGCAATGGGGAGATAGGAAGGATTTCATGTATTACATGACAAATTTTGGGTCTCTGAAGAAAATGGAAGGAGAGTCTGTCTCTGACTTCTCCAAAATATTCAATAAAATGTATAATAATATTCCTGCAGAGATAAATCCCTCAGAAGCCTCTGCCCAAATTTCCTATGCTGGTGCATTTGACCCTGATTTCTGCCTTTTGTTGAGAGAAAGAAGAAACACCTCCTTAGCCCAAATGCAAGATGCATCCATAGAAGTGGAATCTAACATATTAGAAGCTGACAGACTGAGGAACAAGGCCGATGTTGGCAAGAGAAAAGGAAGGACAGAAGCCTCAACTTCTGGACCATTGGTGCCTCACCCTCAAGTAGATGAACTGACCAAGATGGTGAAGTCCCTGTTTGCAGAGATGGAGAGAATGAAGGTGGAGGGGAGGCAAGCATACAAGGGCCCTCAGAACGCCGAAAACAAAGGAGGTTTCAGGAGGCCGAACAATTTTACTCCCCCGAATGTGCAAAGAGGGAGGGGAAGAGACAGAGAAGATCAAAAAATTCAGGCCCCTTTCCAAAACAATTTTGTGGTCGAGGGGGAAGAAGGGGAAACAGATGAGCTTGATCCTGAAATCCATTGCTTCGAAGACACTCCTCCTTTTCCTCATCTCACTCGATCAGCATACGAGGAGTCTCTCATGGACAGTCAACTAAATGAGTTGAGCAAGGGAGACAAGGTTAGCGTCGACCGAGGCAGGTATAACTTGAGGTCCGACAAAAAGGAAGAAACACATGATGTCCCCGAGCAGTCTACTAGAACTGAGAAACCTACTAATGAAGTAGCAGACAGTCACAGAGGTAAGAAGACCCGACCCCTCTCTCCTATTATTCAGAACCATGCTCCCGAAGTAAGAGAAATCCCAAAGCCTGCATCTTCTTTTAATTTCGAACATGAGATTCAAAAGATCAGAATCCTTGTGCCCCTCATCGAGCTAATTAAACACGGAGAATTTAAAAAATGATTCTCTAATATTTTACAGTCTGAAGCCTCATGCCTTCCCACAGACTCCATAAACCTCCAAGACGAAAAGCCAGCAGTTGTCCTAGGACGCATGGTAGAAGATAGAGATGATTCATCCCCTCCCTTCTACACATCCCTGAACATACATGATAAAGTGCTGCACAACTGCTTGATGGACTCAGGGGCTTCCCACAACCTCATGCCCAAAAATGTCATGGAAAAGCTAGGACTAGAAGTCACCCGATCCTATCATGACCTCTATTCCTTCGACTCCAGAAAAGTTCAGTGTCTCGGAGTTATCAAAGACCTGGTCGTGACCTTGTTTCAGCTGCCCATGAAAAGTGTAGTCATGGATATTGTAGTAGCCAATGTCCCCCCCAAGTTCGGTATGTTGTTATCAAGATCTTGGATAAAAAGATTGGGAGGAACCTTACAAATGGACCTAACCTATGCTACCATCCCAGTGTTTGGGGGAGAACATAGAAGGCTATATAGGGAAGCCCATTTGGCCTATATAATAAGTGATGAAGCCAATCCCACCAACCATCCTATTTTCGCCTTAGACACTGATTTAGGTTCCAGTTTAATCCAACTCACTCATGCTCCCGAACCCCCTCTTTAACTCAGGAAGCATCCCACCTTTCCTCACGAGCTTCCTCCTCCCGTCACCCCCGTTTGGAAAATGTTTTTTGATGGAGCCTGTTCCAGGGAAGGCGTTGGTGCTGGGGTGTTTTTTGTGTCACCTTCTCAGGAAACCGTATCTCTGTCATACAAATTAGAATTTGAAACCACCAACAATGTGGCAGAATATGAATCCCTTGTCCTAGGATTAAGAGTTGCAAGGGAAATGGGAATTCAAGAGGTAGCAGTGTTCGGAGATGCAAATTTGGTGGTCCAACAGATCAGAAGCGCTTATCAAGCTAAACATCCTCGACTTAGAAATTACAGGAATGAAGCGTGGGACCTAATTGACAATTTATTCTCAGCCTTCAATATATCTTTTATTCCAAGGGAGGATAATGCGGTGGCCGATTCTTTAGCTGTCTCAGCCAGTTTGCTCAAATTTCCTCTGCCGCCTATGGTTAACTCTGATGTTGAGATAAAATATAGTCCCTCAATACCAGACAATATCAAGCATTGGAAGGTATTCGAAGATGATCTGGAAATCGAAATATTTCTCCAGTCTGTTGATGAATTTTCTGCATTGCACATTGATCAGGATCCTGATACAGAGGAAAGCCCTCACCCTGAGGTGTTTCTAAATAAAATTGCTAACCACCAGATTATTTAGCTACCCAGCAATCATATTTCGAGGGGACTAATTCCTTTAGAAAGATTGTTTGATGGGAATGATGTGGCTGTAAAGGGAAGGGTTTCAGATAAAGATGATGACACAGCCGAGTGCAACATTGGCACACCGGAGGAGCCTAAGTTTGTCAAGTTGTCAAGCAGTTTGACCACAGAACATAGGGCCGAATATACTGAGTTGTTGAAAGAATTTTTTGATGTGTTTGCATGGACCTACGAATACCTCAAGACGTATGACACATCTTTCATTGAACACAAGATCCCATTAAAGGAAGGAGCTAAGTCGCTCAGGCAGAAGCTAAGACAGATAAATCCCATGTTGTTGCCTGTCATGGAGAAAGAAGTAAGGAAGTTGTTGGAGGCCCAGATCATTGTCCCCTTGAGATATTCCGACTAGGTAGCCAATTTGGTTCCGGTAAGGAAGAAAAGAGGAGAAATCAAGCTCTGTGTCGACTTCAGGAACCTGAACAGGAGCTCAAAGAAAGACAATTACCCCCTACCCAATATGGAACACATATTGCAAAGGTAACCGAAGCATCTAGGATCTCCATGATCGATGGTTTCTCTGGTTATAATCAGATATCGGTCATGCCTGAAGACAGAGAAAAGACAGCCTTCACCACTCCTTGGGGCACATTCATGTATGCCAAAATGCCATTCGGACTGATGAATGCAGGAGCAACGTTTCAGCAAGCCATGGACATAGCCTTCATTGGAGAAAAATATCGGTTCGTGGTGATATATATGGATGACATCATAGTCTTCTCAAGGTCCGACAAAGAGCATTGTAGTCACCTGAGGAAAGTCTTCTCAAAATGTCGAAAATTTGGTCTTTCCCTAAACCCCAAGAAATCCTTGTTTGCTATGGAGGAGGGGAAACTACTAGGCCATATAGTATTAGCAGAAGGAGTGAGGATTGACCCTAGCAGAGTGGAGGCAATTCA
>WSFP011514245.1:0-12898 GCA_009831015.1 Picea engelmannii | reverse complement strand
CCTAAAATGTCATGGGATGAAAGAGTGTGTCACCTTTGTGACACTAAGAAGGTTGAAGATGAAAATCACTTTCTCTTAGATTGTCCAACCTATACCCATATTAGATCTCATTTTCAAAATATTTGTCACACTGCCAACCTTTCTAACCTCTTAACTCAACAAAAGTATAGTGATCTTGGAAAGCTTCTCTTAATGCTTTTCGAGCACAGAAACAAAATTCTAAAGAATCACAAGTAATCACTTACCCTCTTAAGGTCTGATAGACCAATTCGGTCTTAGTGGACGTTAATCATCATCATTATCATCATTAAGTTTCATTGTTCAACATATATTATGACCATTTATCAACAATATTTTTTAAGTTAAACATATGCATAAAAACATTTTGTTCATTTTATATGCCTATTTTTTAATATATGTAAATAAGTAAAAGAATTGAGATATCTTAAAAGTCAAAAGACATTGGTTTTAATGTTTGACGATTATCAACAAAATAAAGTTGTTTTATGTGTGTAAAATAGATATTAATATTTAGGTGCAATTAGTCCCTTTTCTTCTTGCTTCATAGTGTATGCCTCATGCATAATGCAATTATTGTGTTTTATTGAAGTTTGTTGCTTCATAGTGTATGCGTCATGAATAATGAAACTATTGTGTTTTACCGAAGTTTGATGTGTTTTATTGGCTATGTGGAGGATATACTTGTGCAAAGGTGTGAAAGATATATATGTGCCGAAGATATATCTATGCGAAAGATATATATGTTTAACAATATTTTTTAAGTTAGGCATATGCATAAAAACATTTTTTTCACTTTATATACTTCTTTTTTAATATTTGTATATACGTAAAAGTATTGAGATGTATAAAGAGTTAATAGACTTTGTTGTTAGTGTTTTTTCATTATCAACAAAAGAAAGTTGTTTTATGTAACTATTTTATGTGTGTAAAATAAATATTAATATTTGAAGGTGCAATTAACTCCTCTACTTCTTGCTTCATACTGATGTTTGAAACACATGAAAAACATCACAAATATGAAAATACTATTTCATTTTAAACAAGTGTCATTGTAGTGATGATATTGAATTTGAAAATGTTATGAGAAGTATTTTGGGAAGGATGGGTATGGATTAATCCAATTTTTCATCCGAAAAACTTAGATAAAATTATGTAGATAAAAAGAGGTTGCTTTTAGTGTTAATGTTACAATGAATTCTAGTTAAAAGTTGATTTCAAAATATGTTATGTGATATAATATATACTCATAAACTCTATAAATATGATTTATACTCAACTCGTTAAATACTAGAGAATTTGACCTACTAAGCTCTATAGTTATGTTTAATGAATTATTACTTTCTCATGCTCATACCCCCTTTTCCTTTCTCATGCTCATATATCATTTAAATTCCTTATCTTGAATTTTATTGTAGTTTATGTCATGACTCCACAGAATGCCCGAACAGATCTTGTGACCATTCACCTCCTAAGGGTGTGCAGAACTAGGACGGTTCTCAATTGGTTGCTTGAAACACCAAGAATACTTTGTCTAGGCTATGCCTCATCACCTAGAGCATACCCATACTTCGTTCTTGGCTACCGATGAGTCACACTCCTACTCTAGTGTAACTCTTGCTTACTTAGACAATTGTTAACACAGTTTAACACTTAGTCTTATTTAAGCATGCATCCATGAACAAGAGAACAACTATAGAACAAAAATGAAGACAAACACATAAATAGTTCGGGAGGCACAAACCATGCCTAACACCTGGATAAGTCTTTGTTATTGTAAAATAGTTACAACATGGAAGAGTCAAACGACTCGCCTCACCTCACCAAGACACTCAAGAATAGATTTGTCCCACCAAGACTGTCTATTGCAACCATCTCTGCAACCACCTGTGGTGCACCTCAGATGTTCCCACAATCACAATCACAATCATTTTTGCAGACTTTCACCAAGCTAACACATATTTTGGTTATGATTAACACATGTCTCCAATAGAATTGTGTTTCCAGACTTCCCCAAAACCACCCAAAGCATCCAACTCTTGGCTACTTGTCTTCCATCTTAGCAACTCTACCTCAGTTCGTTGCCTTAGACTTGTCTCAGACTTGCTCTCCAAATATCTTTCCAAATTGCTCTATGCTTCCTTAGTTGTTCACCCTTTCTTTTATATGGAATCCAAGAGTCACTTGTGTGAAACATCACGTCTCTTGGGTGTGTCATGCCCCTTCCCGAACCCACACTCAACAGACTCATCACACCCTTCTGTGGACTTAATGCACCCATCAATCGTTCATTTATTTGACTGGCACGCCTCATCCTTGGGTGTGTGCCACTTTCCTTCTGTGCTCTTTGTTCCAATCGTCATGACCTCTTGTGAGTGTGTTGATGGGGTTGTCTAACCTCTTCGATGCGCCCATGTTTCCAAGGGAAGATGGATCCACTCCCTGGGCATGCTCTCAAGTCACCCCACCCTTTCCCAAAAACAACTCAAATCTCCACCAATCGTTCTAAGGTAAGTAATATGTGTGCCCCCTTGGTGTCGCACATCAACATCGTGTGCCCAAGGTGATCCTGCCCACACCTAAACATCTTTGTTAACCCAACTAATCGCTTCTTCCTTGTGCTCTTCGTCTGTTCCATCATTGAATCTATCGAAGGAACGCGCGTGCTTAGTGGGTGTCGTGGGTGACCTTACATCCTCCCCCACTCCAAGTTGTTCTCGTCCCCAACAATAGCCGTCGATTTCCATGGCGTATTTTCCCATCTTCGGATCTCGTCATCACTCAACTATTGTTTCTCCCTCAATTGTTGTCGTCAATGAAAACTCCCCTTAAGAAGTTTAATGTGTCTACAAAGTGTCGTTTACTTCTAACTTGTTGTTGCTTCCATACTTTTGTTGTCTACCCATGATTTTGTGTGTTGTATCCCCTTGTGACTTCAACTGATTGGGTAGCTAATCCAATCATCGTGCCTCTGAATCAAGGAGCCAAATCTTCACATTCAAACATATGTTTCCATCTACAATCTTGTCACATTCTAAACTCTTCGTTTCCTCCAATCTATCAAGACACCCACTGGGTTCTCAACAATTTTTAGCAAGGCACCTCCTCAAGGAACCCCATTGGCCTGGTTGCCTCCCACCGAGACAATGAGCCAGCGTGTTGCAGTCTAATTTGAAGGTGAAGGGGGGTGGTTGGTTGGGCCATCTCCCTCATCTCTAATTCGTCCCAATGCAATCGGTGAAGTGTCACCATACTTATGCATCATGTACATAAGTAGCGGTACACTTGAACTGATGTTTCCTTCACACTCCTCCATGATTCGTTCTAGCTCAGGATCATACGACCATTCACCATGTCCAAGTTCACTAGAGGAGGAATTGACCCCTTCCTTGGTTCCCTTCCACCAAGGTTGTTGCATCTCCCTCACGTCCTCTTGGTCTACGAATGGTTTCTTCTCTTGTTCAACAAACTGCTCCAACATCTTCATCTTTGTGACTTCTTCTGATTTCTATCACCACTCATTGACTTCCAAACAAAAATCAGCTAAGCCATCAACTGCCTTAGCCAAATCTCCATATATCTCTTCAACTTCGGTAAGTCTTCGTTCCATTGACATGAGCTTCCTTTTGTTCTCTGCATTAGACTATCCAACCATCACTCCACATCATCCAAGTTTGTCCCTACAAGGTTGATTGCTCTAGCTTTCAGCAACAACCATCTACATGGAAGACATATGTGTGCATTCTTACTTCCTCCTTATGATAGGAATCAAAATAGAGTTTTTCCGGAGAAAATGGCCAAACTGTTCATGTGTTGAATCCTCTATGGGAACAACAATGAAACTCGTCTTTTTTCACTAATCACCAAGATTCAATGAGATGTTCTTGGCCACACCAATGACTCTCTCCATGCCCGCATTTATTTTCTTGAAGGTTGTCCACATTAGTTCAGACTGAAACCCAAGCCTTCGCACCATGTCTTCCCTCAAGAAGTTATGAGTCACCCCACTATCCACCATGGATAACACTGACTTCCCATTAAGTTCGGCCTACACAGAGAAAAAAATCATCTCGTCTTGCTCCTAGCTCTCAGTGGATTCACCTTCCATGATGGAATTTAAGACCTACAAGACTCCAACATATGGGTTGTATTTCTTCTCCAAAGCATTCAACTTTTGTTTCAAGGGAAAATTCTTCGCATAGTGCTCCTTGGCACAAATCCAACATGAAATCATCTTCTTCTCTCTCGCCGCATCCGTTTTCTTGGCATTATCTTTGTTTCCCTTGGACATATTCATTTTTTCTTTTTCCTTCTTCTTCCCCTTCCCTTTTTGTTTCTTCTCACCTTGGGCATCCTCATTGTTCCTAGGACCTTACTTTGGTTCACCCCGAAATTCCAACAGTTTGTCGACTACAATGATAGATGTTGCAAGTGTCTGCATGTTCTGTCATCACAACTCACTCTCTAGACATGGATACAGACCATTCATGAAGTGGAACAATCTATCTTCTTCTGAAATATTTTTGATCTCCAACATGATCCCTACGAATTCCTTGAAGTATGCTTGAATCTTACCAGTGTGCTTGAGAGCCAACAACTAATTCCTTGTGATCCATGCTTGGTTCCTCGAATGAAATTGTGCCTTCAAGGTTTCCTTCATCTTTGCCCATTTTTTTGTCTTCTCAACAGTTCTCTCAGTTGCTAAGTCTTCCACTCAGTTCCTCCACCAAATTTTCTTAGTTCCCATCAAGAACATCACAACAATGTTCACCTTAGCTTCGTCAAAAGTTTCGTTCAACTACTCCAAGTATTTCTTAATGTCCCAACAAAATTTTCCCAACAACATTTGTGCAACAAGTTAGCGTTGCAAGTTCCATCATATGGCTCGGGTTCCTTTATCTTGATTTTCATTGGTATGACAACATAGCTCTGTCTGTTTTCCAAAGCTCGTTTCAACAATACAATGATGTCTTTTTGGTATTTCATCTTCTATGCGACTTCTACAACTGTTTCCTATGTTTCCTTGAGTCTACCTTGAACGTCATTTGTCAAGGTGTCGGTCATCATATCTGCAGTTGACTGGAACTCCAAACCAACATCATTAAAACCATGCCTCATCTTTCCCATCCCAATCTCTACCTGATCAACCTTCTCACCATTATGGCACAATGCATCCATCAACTGCTTGGCAATTCTTTCCAAGATAGTGATTTGATCCTTCATCTTGTCGGTCTTAGGTTCCCTCTTGGTGTCACTTTCGTCAACCATGGATGACCCTCCAAGCATATTCACTTTACTTGCAAAGGGTTTGTACAAAGAAATCAATAGTTCATCTCAAGACTTCTTCAAATTTTGTGGTTACTTCTACGATTGGGTCTGCGACAGTCTTATTTTCTGCCTTTCCCAAGTGCTTCATTCACCCATAGAACATTGTACTTGGTCTTCTCAAGGAGTGTACCTAGGACTTCTCACAAGTCACTAATTTTGTTTCACAAACTGGCACTATCAAAAACCACTAAGTCTATCCTCAAGTTTCCTCTATGATGGGTCAATCTGTCGAACCTTTCACCAAGCCTGCACCCAAACTTCACCAACAAGTGTGCCCTGTTCCCACAATTGTTTCGGCTATAGTAGTGGTGAAGAGCACCAAATTTTTCCTCAAGTTTTCTCTAATACCACTTTTCATGACTCCACAGGATTCCCAAACAAATCTTGTGATCGTTCACCTTTCGAGGGAATGCGACGTTGCAATGGTTCTCACTTGGTTTCTTGGCACACCAAGAATACTTCATTCAGACTGCGCCTCTTTACCTAGAGCATACCCATACTTCGTTGTAGGCTACCAACGAGTCACACTCCTACTCTAGTGCAACTCTTGCTTACTTAGACAAATGTTAACAAAGTTTAACACTTAGTCTTATTTAAGCATGCATCCATAAATAAGAGAACAACGGAGGAACAAAAAATAAGACAAACACATAAATAGTTCGGGTGACACAAATCGTGCCTAACACCTGGCTAAGTCTTTGTTATTGTGAAACAATTACAACATGAGCAATATCGACTCAATTTACAAGATGGAAGAATCAAACAACTTGCCTCACCTCACTAAGACACTCAAGAACAAATTTGTCCCACCCAGACTTTCTGTTGCAATCGTCTCTACAACCACTTGCGGTGCACCTCAAACATGCCCACAACCACAAACTTGTTGTCCTTTCATTTCCACAAACTTTCACCAAGATAACACATATTTTAGTTCTTCCCAACACATGTCTCCAATAGACATGTGTTTCTAGACTTCCCTAGAACCACCCAAAGCATCCAACTCTTGGCTACTTGTCTTCCATCTTGGAAAATTTTCCTTAGTTCATTGCCTCATACTTGCTCTCCAAATATCTTTCCAAAATGCTCCATGCTTCCTTGGTTCTATGCTCTTGTTTTTATATGTAATCCAAGAGTCACTTTTGTGAAACATCACGTCTCTTGGGCATGTCATTACCCTTGGTGAAATCACACTCAACCGACTCATCATGCCCTCCTTTGGACCTGGTGCGCCCATCCAAAGACCACACGCCCATCAATCGTTCGTCTCTTGGACCGACACACCCATCCTTGGGCATGCACCCCTTGCCTTGTGTGTTATTCATGTCGATCATAGTGACTCTTTATGAGTGTGCCAATGTAGTCATCCAACCTCTCTAACACTCCCATGTTGTCAATGGAAGATAGGTCCACTCCTTGAGCATGGTCCCAAGTCACTCTGCCCTTTTCCAAACATAACTAATCCATATTTTATGAGCAGAACGAAATGAACACAGATTACTATTATTATTAACACAGAAACACAATGAACAATAACAGAGATACAATAAAATTGGCTTCTATTCAATAAAGAAATATGTTGAAATTGTGAAATGAAGACTGAAAACAAGCTTGTTATAATGGTGGCGGCTTATCTCTGAGAAGAGATGTGATGACTACACTCATTCACAAGAAGATGAGTATAATGAGGCTCTGAAAGACTTTTTACAATAAACATGAATTCCAAAACTATAGACATCCAAAAACCTAACCCTAGGAGATGAAGCGCCAAAAGTCATGTGGGCCTCGTTGGGGTAAGTTGGTGCATCAACTTCCCGGTGTCGTAACTTTTGCATATGATCTTCGATTTAGGTGCACGATATCCCATTGGAAAGTTCTATCTGAGGAATACACATTATTTTGTCAAACTCTAACTTCATTTATAGTTTGACTGTGGTGAGCCCTAAAAACGTTGTTTAGGGCCTCAAAACGACCTCGGAAGTTCAAGACCCGAAAACTAGGAAAAACTGCCAAACTGAAAAACTTTCGAGATGAGCCAGTTGGAATAGATGGGTGAAAACCAATATCCACCTAGATCAATCCTCCCTTGTTAGGAAGTAATGGTCTCCATTACATTGAGTTCCCCCATCAGATGAGGAAATTTCTGCTAAATTTGGCCTCGGGTGAGCCACTTGTCTTGGTGCAAGAGTTGCCATGCTTTGACAACCTGATAAAGTTGGATCCTATGTTGGTGAGTTCCCTTGACCTGTGTGTCCACGATATGATTAGTGTATGCATGTTTCATGCAATCAAGGTTGAGCTCTGTTGGTGCCAATTGTTCTGCTATCTTTGAGGTGTCCAATAATGGTGGAAAATATGATCGAAGGAGATACACATCGAACACTAGGTGCAAGACAAGGAAGGTGGGAATGTTGAGCTCAAAATAATTGTTGCCCACAACCTTGGTGATGGTGTAAGGTCCATAGCAGAGTGGGCGAAGCTTCCGATGGGGCCCCATAAGGTGTTCTTTTTGCAAGTGCAACCAAACTTTGTCTCCCACCTGAAACTTGTGTGGCACTTGATACTGATCATGGTGTTGCTTGTACTTGGAATTGGATTTCTGTAAAATATATTGAACCTGTTGGCGGATGTGTTGGATCCTCTCAATGAACCAGATGGATTTTTCATCTTCAGTTTGAGCATGGGACGAGTCTGCCTGGGTGGTTGTAAGGGGTAGTGCAACATCCATGGGACCCAATGGTTGAAATCCCAACCCCACCTGAAAGGGGTTGTGGTTGGTTGAGCTATGTATGGATCTGTTGTAGTTGTGTTGAACATAGGGAATATTCTCATCCCATGTGTGGGGGTGCTTGGAATTGTACACAGTCATTTCGCCGCTTGGTGGATGGAAGGCCTGACATGTAGTCCATTGAGATGGAATCCCAGGGCCTGTCAAGAGTAGGTAGAGGGGTGTACATGCCTTGTTTCTTAGTGGTCGATTTAGAAATAGTGAAGGCAGTGCAAGACCTGATATACTTGCTAACATCCTGTCGAAATTCCGGCCAGTATAAATGTTGTTGTAGCACTTCCATTGTCTTTTATACACTGAAGTGTCTTGCTACCCGACTGTAGTGGGATTCCTAAATCAGCTTCGCTCACTTGCTTGATGGAACAAAGAGATGGCCCATGTGGCACAACAACCCCTCTTGAATATGGAAATTAGTGATAGTTATGTTTGAGCCCAACAACTGGTAGGTGGTGGCGAAGTCAGGATCTTTCTTATAGAGTTGGGGCCATCCAGAGGTCTCGTGGCTACAAGAGTCTAGCACCATGGTGAGTGTTGCGACCGAAGGTCAGCTGAGGCAATCAATAATGAGGTTGGTAGTTCCTGTCTTATACTTGATATTGAGGTGGAATTGTTGCAAGTATGTGGACCACTTCTAATGGTGGTTATTCTATAATTTTCCTTGTGTCTGCATGAACTGCAGCGGATTATGATCAATGTGGATGAATGTCTCCTTCCCAAGAATGTAATTCCTCCATTGGGGGAAGTCTTGCACAATGGTGTACATTTCTTTGTCGTAAGTAGGGTACTTACGAATGACATCTGATAGTGTATCACTATGATAGGCCACGTCATGGCCATGTTGAGTAAGAACTGCGCCCACAACATAGTCTAAAGCATATGTCTCAATATTAAAGGGTTGTTGCAAGTCGGGTAATGAAATTACTGGGGTTGAGCACAAGCGCTACTTCAAATCATTGAACACTTCTTGTTGGGACAAGAACCAAACAAAATTTTCCTTACCACCACCCATGGTTACTTGGTTGAGGGCCCATGCAATATGAGAGAATCCCAACACGAACCCGTGATAGAAATTGGAAAGGCCTAAGAAGATCTGAAGCTCAGTGAGCGTGGTTGGGGCTGGAAAGTCATGGATGACCTAGATCTTGGCTGGATCCACATGCACACCATCCTCATCCACAATGTAGCCTAGGTATTGGACCCTGTCCATGCTGAAGGAGAATTTTTTCTAGTTGGCATATAGCTTGTGTTGTTGCAAAGTGTGCAGAACCTGCTGAATATGTTGCAAGTGTTCCACCGAAGTCTTGTTGTAGATGAGGATGTCATCCAGATACACCACTACAAAAGAATTAGTGAAAGGCCGCAAGATATCATCCATCATCCTCATGAAAGTTGTTGGGGCATTTGTCAAACCAAAGGGCATGACCAAGCGATCAAAAATACCTTATTTTGACTTGAAGGCAGTCTTCCATACATATGTCTTCTCTATTGGGACATGATGGTAGCCATACTTCAGATCAATCTTACTGAAGTATTTCCCCCCCTTGAGTTGATCAAGGAGATAGTTGATTCGGGGAATCGGGTATCGGTTCCTAACTATGATTTTGTTTAGGGCTCGATAATTAATGCAGAGTCACCAGGTTTCAAATTTCTTTTGCACAAGTACGATTGGGATTCCACAAGGTGAGAATCTGGGTCATATGTGCCCCTTTTGGAGCAGTTCTTGGATCTGATGCTTGATCTCCTGATTTTATAATAGAGAGAGGAGATAGACTGTCCCATTGGTTAGTGGTGCACTGGGGGTCAGATCGATGGAATGCTTGACCTGAAAGTGCAGAGGTACCCTAGTAGGTGAGATGAAGATGTCTTTGTATTCTTCCACGACCTTATCCACTTGCTTCTGCTGCATGGAGAGGTCGGTTGTGGAGGCCATGGATGTGGCTGCAATCTTTCTCTCACTCTGAGAGTGAATCACGAAGAAGACAAACTTACTGGTATGAGAGATGACCTTCCTACATTGCTTGGAAAAGATTGAGGAAATGACACTAGGTGGGACTACCTCGGGTATCCTGTTCAAATTAATAATAACACTGTGAGGCCTAGACTCATATACAACATGACATTTCCATAAATAAGGTTGGACCAAAATAACATCACAAACTTCAAGGGGAGCAACATCACACAATACCTCATTTTCGAAGGGCTCAATGTCGTAGGGCAGGCGACATTGTTGGTTGATGTGAATATTGCTTACTTGGTAGAGCCATCCAATGGTGTAGGGTTGTGGGTGTGGCATTGTTGGTAGGGCCAACCACTTGACGACCTCCGTTGAGATGAGTTTCTTTTGGCTACTGATATCAATGATGAAGTGCAACAGGGTGCCTTTCACCTACATCTGTGAATGAAAGAGATGTGTGCCTTCCTTTGGCTCATCAGGTTCACCAAGATGGATCTTGGTGGTAGAAACGGTGGAACTGGGTTCCATGTCAATGATCCCTCTCCCCTTTTTGGTTCTGACCAAGAGTCGGAATCCGCATATGATTCAGAGGATTTCACCTCACCACCAATGACTTCTTTGAGCCACAATCAACAGTGTTATTCTAGGGGATCTTATGGAAGTCACACCACTTCCCAGTATATTTCTTCGTCTTTCCATTGTCCTTCTTTGTTTGCGGCTTAGACTGGTTGTCCTATGGCTTCCATCTTTGATCTACCCTTTTTTCTATGGTTTGGGCATGCCCTTTCCCTGCTTATGTTGTGGGGGGTTCCGAGACCCAAACTGTCGTGTATTTTATTTAAGATTTTTCTCGATTTTGATGTCATATCGATAGGCCATGCCCAAGGATGAGATGTCCATAAACTCCATTTCTTCCTGGATGTATCTATGCAGACCACTGCAGTACTTGAGCACCAGATGTCTCTCATAATATTTGATACCCAACTTGGTGCACAAGGTATGGATGATATTTGTGAAATCTGGCACTGCTTGATCCCTTTCATGTCGTAGTGTGGTCCATTTTGTATACAGATCGTCATAACTTCCAACAGGGTAGTATTGTTTCTTAATAGCATCCCTGAAGGACTCCCATGTGAGTGCAATTGTAAATAATGAGGGTTCCTCTGTTTCCTTTTTCTCACAGAAAGTCTCCCACCAATATTTGGCATGGGGGACGACTTTGAGGAGTGCAAAAGTAATATTTTCTCTATTTGAAAAGTTATGGATAAAAAAAACCCTTATAGCAGATTCAACCATTTGTATACAACATATGTGTCCATCTGAACTTCAAATATAGGAATATCAAAGTTAATATGTACCTTGAAGGGGGCGACACCTTCGCTCGAGTAATATGCATTGCTTGTTGGTATATGTCGAAGGATTTGCACAAAATTATCCATCATATCGTTCATTTGTTGCGTGAGGGATTCCTCAAGCAACAATTTGAAAGGATCCCATGTCCCGTCGTCTTTATTTTCTCCCGCCATGGAGGGCGCTTGGGCGTGTGAGAGCTATTGTCCTCAAGAGAAACAAGCTCGAGACCCAACTCTTTGTACCTTGACCTCGTCGAGGACATGCACTAAGAACGACAAGGAGCAGACTGCTTTGATACCATTGATCTAGATTTTATGAGCAGAACGAAATGAACAAAGATTATTATTATTATTATTAACATAGAGACACAATGAACAATAACAAAGATACAGTAAAATCAATTTCTATTAAATAAAGAAAGATGTAGAAACTGTAAAGTGCAGATTGAAAACAAGCTTGCTAGAATGGTGGTGACTTATCTTTGAGAAGAGATGTGACGATTGTGATCATTCGCAAGAAGATGAGTATAATGAGGCTCTGAAATCCTTTTTACAATAAACATGAATTCACAAACCCTAGACATCCAAAAACCTAACCTTAGGATATGAAGCGCCAAAAGTCATGTGGGCACCGTTGGGATAAGTTGGTATATCAACTTCCCGGGGTCGTAACTTTTGCATACGATATCTATTTTAGGCACACGATAGTCCGTTGGAAAGGTATATTCGAGGACTACACATTATGATATCAAAATATGAATTGGACTCTATTTTTATTGTGGCGAGACCTAAAAAAGTTGTTTAGGGTCTCAAAACGGCCCCAGAAGTTCAAGACCCAAAAACTAGGAAAAAACTGCCAAACTGAAAAACTGCCAAGATGAGCCAGCTGGAATAGGTGGGTGGCCATTGATATCCACCTGGATCAATAACCCAAGTCTATATCAATCATTCTAAGGCAAGTAAGGTGTGTACCCCTTTGGTGTCGCATGCCACCATCGTGCGCCCAAGGTGCTCTTTCCCACACCCAAACGTCTTCGTTCGCCCGAACGATTGCTTCTTCCTTGTGGTCTTCGTCCGTTCTGTTGTCGAATCTAGCCAAGGAGCGTGTGTGCTCAGTGGGTGTCATGGGAGATCTTACAATTTAGCCAATGCAAATTTCTTCTTGCTATATGTCTTAGTTCCTAAGTGATTGGAACTAAGAAATACAAAATGTGATGACAATGGTATTCTGATGGAAACATGGTTAGGGAGGTTGTTGAAAAGAAATGAATATTCTCTCTCTGTGATGACAATGGTACTCTGATGGAAACATTGTTAGGGAGGTTGTTGAAAATAAATGAATATTCTCTCTCTTTCTCTATCTCTCTTTATATATATATATATATATATATATATATATATATATATATATATATATATATATATATATATATATATATATATATATATATATATATATAT
>WSFP011514240.1:0-12898 GCA_009831015.1 Picea engelmannii | reverse complement strand
TAACTTTCTGATGAAGTAATACTAACTTTCAAGTTAGCTTTATTTCCATAACATTAAATGTTTTCCATGCATAGATAATTCTTAGAGTTAGGTAGATCTCCTCGTGGCAACGGTGGCTTCAATGTTGAAATCTTCACCAGGTGTGATCTTTAGCTTCACCTGGTGTTACAACCGATTGCTATAATTCTGCCTACAATAAAACCGATTTATGTGGCCTTGCCCGTGCCTGTGACCATCACCTGGCTCAGTGCCAGTACTAGCTTCCCTACTAGCTTCTATGGCATCCCTGGCTTCCCTGGCTCAGCGCCAATACTAGCTTCCCTACTAGCTTCTATGGAATCCCTGGCTTCCCTTCTAGCTTCACGTTTTTCTATGGCAGCCCTGGCTTTCCTCTTCAGCTTCACGTTATAAAGAAGTGAGGCTCTCTTGGCTTTCCTCTTCAGCTTCACGTTATAAAGACTCAAGGCTCTCTTGCCTTGCCAGTTGGTGCCATCAAGCGCAGATTGAGTTCCATATCTATTTCCTGGAGAATTGGCGAGCTTGAGCAAGCATTGGTTATATGAATTCACCTCAAATCATTCACCTCAAGTTTGCGGTCGTCGTTTCCTCTGCAATCGTCTCCAAATTTCCAGCGAACTGGCTTCTGCTTACAGAAACCATGGGAGGCGGAGCCACTTCTACCCATGGAGAAATGTAAGCCATTAATGCCATCGTCTTCTTACAGAAACCACGGGAGGCGCAGCCACTTCTACCCACGGAGAAGTGTAAGCCATTAATGTCGTCTTCGCCATTAAAATACAGTTTCTTTCTTCTGTTTATTCTCCCAGTCTTCTATAAACAATGAATTCTTCCAGATGGCGGATATTCGGTCTGCCCCTATGTTCTTGCAAGATAGATTTGAACCCCGGAGAAACTGACTGTCCCTTGTTTCTCCACGAATAACGAAGTCCCTTAGATGAGTTTTTCATTGCCCAGCTTGATTTTGGCGACGAAAGACCTGTCAATAGTGCTCGCTCCCACCGGAAGCATCCATAGCGCGTCATTCGCTACAGTGAACATGTCTTGTCTGTTGTTGCCCGCTAAACAAGATACGAACACGCCTTTCTCCGTTGTTGCGAAGGCTCCCAGAGCTATGGCATCCCTGTGGAACCCCTGGCTCGACACTGTTAATGACAGAGACATCACGTCGACCCCATTGGATATGGCGTGCTCCATCCCGGCCAAAATGTCAGAGCCTACTATGCTACCGAACCAACCTATCTTATACTTGGCCACGGGAGCCTGTGGCACCATGCCCCTCGTCGTGCCCTTCGCATACCCAAAATAATCAACATTGTGAACATAGTTTCTTGCGGCGGTGGACGAGGTGTGTGAGCCGTGGCCCAAAAAGTCCCGAGCAGAATCGTAGTCCTGAGTGGAATCTACAGGCCCAAAGATCTCGAAAACAAATCAGTGTCTAGCTTTGGTTTGATTTGGCGTAGAGAGACATGAGGCGTAGAGGGACACGAGCATAGAGCAATGAAGATATTGATGACATGTTTCCACAATTACTACATTAATTTCTACTAAACCAAGATTGTATATACACAGAGGACTACAAGAACATTTTAGAATTGAGAAAGGGATCTTACAGCAACCATAGAGATTGATAGTCTCGTCTATGAATCTCTTACAGTCTTCTTCTTTGGTCACAATTGCAGCAATCACATGAACGTTTTTAGCACCCATGGTCTGTGATAAAAAGGCTACTGTCATGGGAGGCAACGCCAAATTAAGCACGCACTGCATCAAATACATCTTTCTATTATGTTATTTCTTCTGCAATGAAACTCGATTGAAGCTAGAACTATGACTGTTTCGCGCAATGGAAAACTTGTAAAACAAAAGTAGCGTTTATATTGAATTGCACAAAGTCATAGACCTGTTAGGCCATGCACAGTTTCTGTTGTCTTCAGTATGCGTGTTGGGGGAGGGATAAGCAAAGATCCACGTAGCTTCTTTGAGAATTGTCTATCCGCCACGTTTTCTCTCATCACTTCAATTTATGGTAAATCAAAACAAATTTAAATT
Organism: Picea engelmannii; assembly: GCA_009831015.1. Classification (NCBI taxonomy): domain Eukaryota; kingdom Viridiplantae; phylum Streptophyta; class Pinopsida; order Pinales; family Pinaceae; genus Picea; species Picea engelmannii. Next base: position 10,828 of record WSFP011514240.1, on the reverse strand, counting down.
TTGTTTACTATATCCCTTTCTCATCAAAACTGTCGAGAGTTTTATTTTGAAGGTTGGTTTGAGCATATTTTTATCCCATGGCTTGTTCGAATCACATTTTCGTTCTCTGAACCAACGGAATTGTTCAACAAATTCCAATTAAAAAGGCTAAAGTTTCAATCTCCTCAATCATACGAATGTCACCAATTAAATTGCAAACCCAAAATTAGAATTCCATCGTTAGCTGCCAATTATACTTCTATTCTACTTTTATTACAAATAAATAAGTGAGATGTATGCAATGCATAGCAGGTAGAGAGTAAATCCTAACATTTAGTATAGCGATATGTATCCCTACTTGTAAAATTTTGAGTGGTGTTTCAAGATATTGTTATTAAGTTGTGGTGGCCATGAATAATTATTGTTATGTACCAAGAGTAGATAAAAAAAAGGGTTTTACATCTCAATCAAACTAATCTATACCTCTCTTATAGAAACTAGTTCAAGTTATGGAATATTTCTTTTATGTCTCTTATTGTTTAATCACCTTACATTAATTTCCTTAAACAAACTTGACCTCAAGGATCGTAATTTCCTTTAACCTTGAGTCGATGCTTCTTCAGTCACATAAATAAATATGCAAAATTTGAATCACATTTTCGTTCATTGTTGTCTTTACTGACTCCTTTACTTTTGATAGCCTAAGGATCTCATCTTCATACTTTATAGATCCTCTAGTTGAAAAGAAAAGGCAGGATCTTATATAGATGGTTGTGGTTAGAGAAGTTATTCCCTTGTTTCAAGATGTGTTTCCCGCCTTTATGGTTGATGAGGAAAAGATGAGCTTTAAAGTTCCCCCGTTGAAGATGGCTCAAGGGTTACGAGAAAAGGCCCATGGTTCAATCGTTGATTTCTTATATATAAACTGACTCACTTATATTAAGCAGCCACTGTCTATTGACATCTAAAGGAGCTACTCTCTATATCCTAAGATACTACTCTATATCTCCTCCTTGTAGTCATTAGTGAAGGGAATCAGTAAAAAGTGTGTATAGTAAGTAATGGAAGGTCGTTTCACGAACGCTTCTTTCGAACCCTCTACGCAACCAACTTGACTTGATCCTGAAGTTGTTATCTTTGTGCGATGATTTACATAGTGGTGATCTCCATGCGTAATTCATATCTTAGTACATAAAAACAAATAACTGAAATTTATAAATCCAAATAGATTGGTCATTAACATGAAGAACTAAAAATCTCAAGTCTATGATCAACCCCAAAGGTAGGGACTTGTTGCCTTTGCAACTCCCCTTGTTTCTCATACTTTCACACTCGCTAATGTTAAAGTAATGAGTATTAACTAACCTTGTAATTTCTAAGCTAAAACTTGTACAATGGAGAAGTCTTCCTGAAAAAACAAATATTGAACATTAATTCACCTCAATATTGCACCAGAATAATTTTACTTCACTCATATATATAAGTTTAAATTTAAATGTTTACCTTGATTTATAAAATAAAACGAAGAAAAATTTTATTCACTCATCCCAATGAGTTTAAACTTTTAATGTATAAAAAATAAACACATTTAATTAATGAAATATTAACAAACTAATACCTAAAATTATCCATACCATTTCAAACACTCCCTATTGTTACAAGGCAGACACTGATAATACTCAATCATGGAGCAATTCTTTTGAATTATGAAATAGCCAACAAACATGGACCTTTAACCCTTTTATTTTGTTAAAAACTGGAGCAATTCTTTTGAATTATGAAATAGCCTACAAACATGGACCTTTAACCCTTTTATTTTGTTAAAAACTTAGGCACTTGTGTATTTTGTATGCTTACATGTTTCATGTTATATTATCCTTAATGTTATATATTGTCCCTACTGTTATTATGCATGTTATTATGCAAGGGACATTATTTTTTATATTATTGAGTCATTTTTTTCCACAAAGAAATTAACATTTATATTAATAATATAATTGTTCTTTGATCTAGAGAAATTGGAAAGAGTATAATTGACGAATCAAATTGCCAAATGAGAAAAGCTCCAGTAAAAACTAAACAGCCACTAGGTAGGCAAAGATACACAAACCAACAACTCAGTGTTGAGAACTCAAAAAAATATCATGTACAAGTCAAGAATCGGCAAGGAAACCACCTCGCGGACAGAGAACCACTCCCACGTCAGCCCTAAAAACCAGTGCTTACACTAACACCGACCTTCAGACTAGGCTGATAAAGAAGTGTACATCCAACACAAATCAAAGCCCACCGTAGACTTGTCGAAGAAAATATAACCAGAGCTAAGTTAGTATATTTGGAGGAAAAGTGCTAGACTTGCTTGTCCATCTTCCATCCGAGTAAATTTCAATATACCTTCATGAAGGTCAAGCACTTGTTTAGAGAGAGTGTCGGCTTCTAACTAGTTGAATTCTCTATTGGAATGAATGAAATCGAGAGCTGAGAAGGCCTGAGTAAGTGACAAGGTCTTCTCTTTCCAGTAATTCAAACCCAATGCCTGGATGTCATTGGTATTGTTCAATGAGTCGGTAATTATCTTTGAATCCCCAATAAACTAAAGATCGAGGATGTGAATTTGAATATCCAGGGACAGAAAGGCCCATACACCTAGGATTTATGCACTATTGTTTGAGCCCGGGCCATAATTGAGCCACCACTTGTAGCTAGTTTGACTATTTTCCTTGATTATTCCACCCCTTTGCTACATTGCCCATTTCTCTTTGCAGCCCCATCAAACCAAGTTGTTTCTCTTCTTAATCAAAAACTTTGGCAGTTGCTTCACTTTAAGTAAAGGTTGTGGCATTTTATTTAAGTCCCTTACCCAACCTAGGGTCCTATAGAACACCCCTTCAATGGAAGGGTGTCCTTCCTCAAATAATACATTGTTTCTTTCCAGCCAAATGTTCTAGCAAATAAAATAAGGAAGTGTGATCCACTTAGGGTGTTTATGACTCCAATCCTTAAAAAACAATTGTATGTTCCCGCTTGACCACCCAGAAATGATCTTGAGAGTTGTCAACAAACTAGTCCAAACTTGTTGTGCAAAGGAGCAGTATAGCATCAAGTGTTGTGATGTATCTTAATATTTCTTGCACGAGGCACATATTCCCAAACCATGCCACCCTCTTCTTTGTAAATTATCCTAGGTAAGAATCATGTTCTCCATCAACAGCCAAGTGAAAATATTGAGTTTAAGAGTTATGTCCCATTTCCACAATGCATTGTGCCACCAATTAGTGTTCCTTGTCCAGATCTTTGATGTTATAGCATCATATGCATTTTTTGCAGTCTTAATCCCCATGGATGTGTTTCCTATCTATTCCAACCCATCCAGGGAATCTGTGAGGAAAATGCCTTTATGTGTCAGTGCTTTGCTAAAGGCCTCCCATTCCTCAACCTCCTGGCCGCCTAAGCCCAACTCCCTCACCAATTTCCACTTAAAATTAGTAGGATTTTGACTACTCTTGTCTACAGTCTGAAAAAGGAGATGATATCCATTCTCCCTTAATATATTGATGAGACTAGTTGTAAGATAAGATCATTTACCCAGCCCCTAAATCACATCTTCTCCCAGGCGGACAAATATCCTCGTTCTAGGCCTCCATGCAGTCTAATGAGTCACCACTTGAAGAGATTTGTGGAGACACCTCCAAGAACTAGAGGCTTTTGATGTGCACACCAATGGACGTCTCAACCGGGAAACCACCCACTGGGAGTGTAAGTACTTATCCAATAATACCTTGTGCCAGAGTTTGTCTTTGAAGAGACAGTTTCATTAGGTGTTTGTTGCCAATGCTTTGATGAACCAAATCAGATGTTTGAATCCCCAACCTCCATAAGTTTTGGGCTTGGATAAAAGCTCCCATTTGCATAAGTGCAAGCGCTTTGTCTCTCTGCAACCGGACCACAAAAATATATGCATCAACTGCATGATCCTGTTTAATATTGTGGATGACACATTTGCAATCGCCAGCCAGTAAATTGGTAGGCTTTCAAGAACCAATTTAACCAATATGTGTCTCCCTCCCACTGTCAACCAACGATAGGACCAATGTCTTATCCTTCTATCAAATTTCTGCAACAACCAACGTTATCCCTCCACCATGTAGTTGGTTGGATTAAGGAAATAGCCTGGGTACCAGAGCCCTGCGTCCAACCCAGCAAAGTTAAAAGGAAAAAGATATTTATATAAATTTAGTTATGTACCTTCTATACCTAAATAATGCAACGAGGATTTTATAGGATTAATGACCATCCCCAAAACTCGACAAAAGACGGAGATGATAGAAGTTATCTCCTCCCAGTCGAAAACCCTCACCTTATTCATTATCAGTATAGCGTCAACAAACAAAAGAAAGAAAATTTTGATAAGTCTTGAGGTATTTATTCCAGAAAATTTTCCTTCTAGAAGTGCATGCTTATGCATTAAGATTAAGCCCTTCATCACTAAGAGAAAGAGTAAAGGTGATAATGAGCATCTCTGCTTTATCCCCCGTTTACTTTTTAAAAAAGTTGTTAGGCCTCCAATAACCAAAATCACAAAGTTTGGAGAAGTTACACGGCTCATTATCCAATTTGTTTATATTATTAAGTCATATATACACAATTATACCAAAAGAACATAATCCTAAAGTTAATACGTAGATACTCAAAAACGTTGATTAAAACCATGTTTTCAAGGAATTACAACCAATTGAAATTTTAAAACTTCACTAACATGGAAATTTACATGATGTTATGCACATTGTTTATGTAGATTGTGAATAAGATATCTAATGATTTTTTTTCTTTATTTTTATTTTACAAGTTATTTATATATGTTAGTGCATATAAATGTAACATAATTTGTAGGTTACAAGATCAAGTTAAAGTTGATGATCCAGTTTCAACATGGAGAATGTTAGTATAAATTACTTATTTCAATACTTTTATACATTCATGACCATAATAACATCTACATTGCCTAATTAATTTCATAATTGTAACATGTACAAAATGGCTCTCGTCTCTTGACCCCTCCAAACATTGAAAAATAAGAAATCATTATTCTTAAGCTAGTAAATATAAAAAAATTGTTATAGAGGATATTATATACTAAATATGTAGTCTCCCGAATAAGAATAAGGAAATATATCTTTACCACTCATATTGTATAAAAGTGATTAAGGAGCCAAGTGAATCTCTAAACAAATAATGGTTTTTACCACAAATCTTGTCACAAATAGGGCATATGAATATGAAATGATCCTCATAGTCATGCTTCCAAGGACAATGTTAACAAGTACGTTGGCATGTCTCTATATAGAATTTATGGAAACATACCCAAAGATAGCTTAGGAGGATCCTTGAGCTCCATGATAATTGTGGATGAGATCATCTTGAAAAGACAAGTAAAGATGGAGGTAATGGTTAAGTTTTGGAACAAAAGCTTTATGTTGCCTTTGTCTATGTGAGTCAAATAAGCTTTAAAAACTCCTCACAAATTCCTCTACTAATTGTTATTTTTGGTTGCATCGAACTTGTTCTCCATTCTCCTTTAGTTGTATAAGCACTTAGTGTGTGAGAAGCACTTTGCTTGAAGGGAGAGCGCTTCTTGTGATTCTCAATAATGAGAATTTGGTCTCATATCCCCTTTTCATCTACATTTTACATGATCAAATAGAGTGCACTTGCTTGGAGATGTTTTGCTAGAAGGGCACACATGTTACTTGAAAATGTGTGAAGTGGGTGAGCGGGTATGTAGAACTTGTTAAGTATTAAAGATCTGCAAATACAATCACCGCACAAGATCCAGAGAACGATATAGAAAATATTGTTTATTATTATGAAAACCCTTAAGGTAGGGAGACACCATACAATCGTTCATTTTAAGGAAGGGATCCACTCTTGATCACTTGCCTCTTCAAGGGGGAAACCTCCTAATGAGCTACACTCCAAATACAATACTTCTTCAACATGTCCATTACATTGTTTACACTCATTTATATAATACTACCTACCACCTACGAATATTCTATAAGAGGAACCTTCTAGTAACCCTTCTTACATTTCTTATGTTCGCACTAGGCCTTATTTACTAAAAGTGACTTCCATACATAACATTACATCTCTATTATTATTCCCTTGGGTAGCTCCCTAGGTACCCCATATTATTTCACTTGTTAAGTTCCAAAGATATACAAATATAATCTCACACAATGAACCTAAGAACAATATAGAAAACCCAAACTTTATTATTATGAAAACCCTTAAGGTAGGGCAACACCATACAATTGATCATTTTAAGGAATCCATTCCTGATCACTTACCTCTTCGAGAGGGAAACCTACTAATGAGATATGCTCCAAATACAATACCTCTTCAGCATGCCCATTACATTGTTTACACCTCTTTATATAATACTACCTACCACCTAAGAATATTCTAGAAGATGAACCTTCTATTAAGCCCTCTTAAATTTATTTTGTTCACAGTAGGACTTATTTACTAAAAGTGGCCTCTATACATAACATTACATTTCTACTATTATTCCCTTGGGTACCTTCCTAGGTACCGCATACTATCCCCCTAGCTACACTACACAATGCTCTATTTGGGTGGTTGCTTGGAGAACTATGATGGGCACAAATGGTTATGTTACCACCTACTTGCTTACCACTTGGACTTGGAGAGCACACCACTTAAATGAGATACTTACAACTTCATGCTTGGAGTGGTTAGGGCACTTAGCGCATATAAATTTGTGCCTCCGTTATCTTGGGCACACAATTTAAAGAGGAGCACTTGGCATGAGGACGCATTTACTTGGAAGAGCACCCCACTTGTGGGCTTAGCTTGTTGGACCTAATATAGGTTACTTGTAATCTCCCCCTCTTAGTCTATAAAACGAAAGGGGAGCACTTCACTTCATTAGCAATTTTTTGTTTAGTAGTTTTTCATTACTATCGATGTAGTGTTTGGAGAGTAAAGTGAATATTTAGGGTTTTTTCTTGCTACCGATTAACATGTATTGCCATCGAAGCTTTTCTTTGGATACACTAAAAGGGTTTTCATCTCCAACATCAAATGCATTGAATTGTTGTAATGTAAATCTTTGCTTAAGAGAAATAAAAGTTTTTTGAATTTCTAGCTTGGGATGCATTGATTTGTCGTAATGTAATAATATTTCATGTGAAATAAAGAGAGATGTGTTCATTTTCCCCATTGTGTTTTATATTTGATTTTTGGGTTCATTTATCGCTGATTTATTATGTTCATGTAATAAACCAATAAGTTGAATGCTAATCCAATTCTAATGTGTACTTAATGTAATACTTAATGTGTACTTAATGTAATACTGAATGTGTACTTTTAGATTTTATATTTTGTTGGGTTCACCACTAATTGCTATGTAATTTCTAGCTTTGATTTGCGGACTAGATCTTCCCTTAATCATTGTGAAAATGATTTAAAATTTATTTTATCGTGTATGCATTCATGCATGTTGTACTAGTGGCTTTGTGAAGTGCACATCTGAAGTTTTGTAGGGGTTTTCGAAAAAAATATAATTGTGCCCTAAGGCTATAAACATTTCTACTATAGATCTATAACCTTATTGAGAATTGAATTTTGTTATGGTTGTACGACCCTCATATTTCAACATGGTATCAGAGCGGTTTTTTCTGAAACTTATCTTTATGGAGAAGTCAACTCTCTAGGAGAGTGTGCTAAGAATAGAGGATTTCAACGAGTCTATTGCATAGAGAGCTCCAGTGATTGGAGTTACTTCATCCCTATGAAAGGCACCAAGGCACAATGACAAGTTGTTAGGTGTGATTTCTTAGTTGTTGCAGGGATTGAAATGTGTTTTGATGTTGAAAAGGGTGATTTTCCTCGTCATAAGTTGTTGGGTATGATGTCCTTGTTGCTCTAGTGAGTGGGTTTTGTGCCCAAAATGGGTGTTCTAAACCTATGATAGGTTGTTGATTTTTTGTTGATCTATCTCATTCGAAGTTTCTTTTCAAGACATTATAGGAATGGAAAACTTATTTGATCTCAATGTGTGTGACCAATTGGAGGGAGCTTCCAATTTTACTCCTCAAAGTGCAATATGTGGATGTCACTAGAGATGGATCTTTGAAGCATAGTCCAAGGGGAGGTTACTATTCCTACCAATCATCAATAGTTCTCTTAATATGGTAAACTTGCTAAGGAAGAAAGGATTATTTTAAATTCCGTGAATGATCACTTGATTGCTCATATTGTAGAGAAATCAACGAAGAAGATGTTTGATGCATTGACCTCTCTATATCAATGTGTTAATGTCTTCCAAGAATTGCTCTTGAAGAACAAACTCACGCATAACATAGTTACCAACTTGATGAGAACCCTCGAGTTCTCATTTTTCCAGAGGTTGCATTTAGTGGTTGTTTTTATCCCTATTTCATAAAACAATACTATTGATAGCACTCTTTTTTTCAAGGTTAAAATTACAAAATTGTGCAACCATGATCTATCAAGTTGCAAACAAAAACCTTAAAATCAACTCTCAAACCAAAAAGTGGTGCTCCTAATATCACCCTTTTTCTCAAGGTTAAAATTACAACTTTATTGAAATTGTGGCCTTAAAACTAATATTGTGCTAAATAGAAACCTTAAAATTGACCTCCAAATCGAAAAGTGGTACTAGCAGTACCACCCATTTTTTTCAGAGTTAACATTATAACTTGTTTGAAACTCTAGCCTCAACAACTAGTATCGTTGTGAACTGAAACCTCAAAATCAACTTCTGAATTAAAACATAGTGCTATGAGTAATATTTTTTTGTTTCAAGATTAAAATTGCAATGTTTTTCAAATAATAGATTAAAAAACAAACATTGTTTCAAACAAAAGCATAAAAAATGAGAAGCATTGAAAATAAAATAAAGAAAAGAAATAAAAAAGGGAGAGAAAACATCAACATAGAAAAAAAACATGTCATATATATGAACATTTTAAATTTAGGTGTCGGAGGGGAATCTTTTCGATCTCGAAAGAAAGAGGTTTTTTTACTATGCTTAGGAGCTATGCAATATTTTCAATGATCTCGCTAAGACCTATTTGTTATGGATGGGCTTGAGTATTGCAAAAGAATGCATAATCAATGAGATAGTGGTAATGGGGGATTCAATGTTGAATATAAAATCTACGGTTAGACATGGTGCTCTGGAAAGTAATGCATTGAGCGCTACCCTTACAAGGACTCGGTGTTTGGTCTCTAGGCTTGAAAAAATAGCCTTCTTCCCCATTAAGAGGGAGCTAAACAATTTGGTGGATCGATAGGATAAAATGGCTTCTCATTTAAATGAAGGAACCTTGGTTAAAAATGGGATTATTTCCACTAATCTTGTTCCTTAATCAAATGTGGTTGGCATCCTCTCATACCATTAAATGCAAGGAGCAGTCTTGACACGTATAGATCGAGCTAGCAAAAGTCCTATGTTGCTTGCACGTTGAAACAAGTGGCTAGTTCGACTTGAAATTAATGGTAGTATCTATGAAGAGTCTTTGAAATGTGGGATCATATAAGATATAGAGGGTAGTTGAGGGGTCTCCATGTGGATGCGAGGTGGTTTTCTTTGTTTCGATGGATTGAGTCTGAGTGCTCCAATGGAGTGGTGATCTATGGTTTTGGGAGGTTTGACACTCTTGTGTTCTAGGTTGGCTTCAAAATTCCAGAGTCTCTTGCTTCCTCAATGCCAGGCCTCTCTAGAATGGTTTGGACATTCCTAGGTTTCTCAATTGCTTTTTCTAGTTTCTAAATTACCAGTTTTTCATTGAGCTACCATAGAAATATTTCAATTTGTACTTTTAGCCGTGTTGGAATTGGTAGGCGTGGTGAGGATTATTTTTGACTTGATCTCTTTTATGTCCCAGGTTTATATGCAATGAAGATGGATGACATTGATTGGTGGGATGTGAAGAAGGTCCTTCGTAGGCACGAGGAGGCTAGGCAAGCCAATAGCCAACCTTCAAAGCATAAATGTGAAGTTGATAGAGTTAGAACAAGTGGTAAGCCAGAAGCGTGGCTAATGTTGTGGAATTGATTCAGGTGCATATTAGGAGGATTAATGTTCTAGAGGCGAAATTTCAAAAATTGTGAGCATTGGTTCCACCCCAACAAATGGATTCACTTTCGCGGGCATCCAACAATCTTGACTCTGTGAACTCTATCGAATAAGCTTCTAAGGAGGAAGAAATAGGGGGTCAACCCCATGACCCTATGGAATTTGAGGAGCTTGAGCCACTCCTCACTGTGGAGGAGCAGGAGGCTCGGGATCATATTTTGAATTAAAATGTTATGTATTTCTGAGTAATTTTATTTTTTTTCTGTAAATCAGTAAAGGAAACTATATTACTTATGTAAATATTGTACAAAAAAGGGGTGTTGTTGTTCTACCATAACAAAATCAGAACAACTAAACACCACACTGTCTTTTCTTGGACGAATGCCCATAAGGTATTTTCGAGTAATTTTGCTTCTAGGTAAGTTTGTTAAAAATATTACCAATCACAATCTTTGAAATATTAGATTAGAAGATGTTGTAGATTGTCAGTTAGGGTATTTAGAACTATATATACAGATGGTCATTCTTGGATTTTGCTTGTAATTGCTACAATTCCATAGCAGAATCTTTTTTTAATGAAATCCTTGTTCTATTTCAATTAAAAAAACATTTCAAATTTATACAACAAAACAAAATTAACTATAATAGAAGTATTAATAATAATAATGTAAATTATTTGTCAAATCTCACTAATGTGATTGGTTTTGAGGGACCTCGTTCAGT
>ML891005.1:0-12898 GCA_009831015.1 Picea engelmannii | reverse complement strand
AGATTCAATAAATAAGATACTAAACCTCTGGTTTTATAGATTTGACAAGTTCATGTGAAATGCTAAAAGCTCAAACATCCTCTTCCAATGTTTTTCCTAACGTGTTTCTCAACATCTCACATTACAATAACTTTCGTCCGCCATTTGTACAACTTTTTGTTTATCGTTCTACTGAGGAAGACACCTGTGCATAAGGCGTTGTGTTGCTAAGCATCTCACATTGCAACTTCATTTTTAAAACTTCTTGTTTATCTCTACAATGTTTATTGTATGCTACAATTTCACATGAGATATTCAACTCCTAGTTAAAAGTTAATCTGCACTTGTCCGTTAAAAGTTAATCTGCACTTGTCCATCCATATCATAAGGACTCTTCAAAGCTTTTAGTAACACTCTTCAAGATTGGGTTTCGAAATAATTAAAAGAGGAAATGGTTGGTTAATTACAAAAATGATTCAGAAAAGTGGTTTGGGATTTTAAGTATGTAGAATTTCCTCTTGCACTCCTCATATAAACATATACACCTATTTAAATATGAAATTCAACCTGACATATCTACATCAGAGTGTAAAGTAAAACGTGGTAATTAAAATATCCATAACAAAACATTAAACATAATTAATTACAAATTAATAAAGTAAAACATGGTAATTAAAATATCTATGTCAAAATAAAAACAATAATAAATATAATTAATTATAAATTAATAAAAATAATTAATTACAAATTAATAAAGGAGAAAAATTTTAAACATAAAATATATATCTTTCAAAATTGATATAGCATTCCCTGGATGGGGTGTTAGGGCGACGAACGTGGCAGACGGAGGGGGTAGGCATCAGCCACCAAGGCATAGAGCCATGTGACAGGCTCTTGCCACAGCCCGTCACCTTCCCATCTGATTAAATAGCCTTTACTGTGATTAGAGGGCGCATTTATGAAATTTTCCTCTCCATATCCGCGTCGTCGTTTGGCTTGGGTAGCGATGGTTATCACTTGTCTCTGCTTGCATTCTAGAGGACTCTCTCCATTGCAGCCATGGCCACCATGGCCTAATCCAGATAGAATTCTCTGGTTCCATGCAACCCCTGTTCACCACCAGGTCATACACCTCTGCATAGTGTACCTTTTCTCGCCGGCTAATAACAACTATCACCCTATGCCGCGTCCCAAGGGAAGGCCGCAAAGGGGCTCTCCCTGGAAGCCTTGTCGTCCCTCGGTCTCTCCCCCTGACTCACCTTCCATATGCTCCTCCCCCCGGCTCCAGTCCGAGCATCTCGTGGCTCCCTCTCATGAACCGTCGAACTTGCAGTTTGGTTGTTTGGAAATAATACCCCGACTGTCAAGCTCCTTCCCGCACCTTCCGGTGGATTTCACTACCCTCACACCAGTCCCTGACCCTCTGAGAAACTCAAGCGGTGAGCCTCCTCCACATCGCAAGCATGAGGGTGTTGGATACCAATTCACTGATTCCTCCAACAAGGCGCAGTTTAGAGACAACCTAGCTATCCTTCATGGCCTAGTTTTGGAGCTCTACCAGAGGGTGGAGGATCTCCAGTTTCGCCTACAAACAACAGATGAAAAGGTGGAGTTCTTTCTCCATACTCTCTCCTCCATGCACGCAGCTTTCTTCTTGGACTCGGCAGAAGCGACCCCCACGGAGGAACCCAAAGCAGCTCCAGATGAAGGACATGACAGGACGTAATGCTCAGCAGCGATGGCACACGAGCAGGTTGCGCGAGAGCGCAGTGTGGCAGAGACGGACTCGGTAGGGATACTGATGCAAAATGCTACCACAAAGGCTGATGGAACCATGGGCGAAGTGCAAGTCGACCGACAATGGGAAGACCAGGTGACGTTTGTCGAGGAGGAGCCCTGGACAGAGGACCTCCATGCCACGTGGCCGGGCTATCTACCAGGTGTCTAAGTCTATAGTGTTTCACAATGTCTTGTCAGCCTTTTGTTAGTTTTAGTTGATAAACAGTTTATATAAGACCACTTTTCTTAGCTTATCATACTATATATGATGGACACATTTGTTGGCTGGACTGGTTTCCCCTCTGTTGGGGCAGTCCAGTAAGTACGTCATGGCTATCACTGTATTTTGTAACTTTGCCTCAGTTCTGGAAGGTTTTTAATATATGATACTTCTTACTTAAAAATAAAAATAAAAATTGATATAGCATGAAACATAGTTAATTATAAATTAATAAAGAAGTAAAAATTAAGACATTAAATATATCTCTCAAAATTGAGCATCTAATTTAAAGGAATTTTTTGTATTGTGAGGTTCAGTGCAAGTCCTAGTAGGTGATTTCACCTATTAGAGACCCCTTAAAATTTGAAATTTGACATATTTAAGTTTTCTCATATACTCCCCTCACCCCCACCCTCATATGAGGGTGGGGAGTCTATATTATAAGATTTGTTGTATTCTCTTGTAAATTTACATATTAGTGAAAACATGGCATATATGTTGTAGAAAGTTTTTATTATGAGGTTTTGTAACCATTTAAATTCAAAGATATTAATATTATGAAGTTAGGTACAAGTAAATATAAATTTGGAAAAATAAATACTCTTCGACATGAAATTTATATTGAAGGAAGTTTACACTAGGAAGGTGGGTACCATAAAATGTGGAATATAAGATTAAAGAGGTTTAGGTTTATATTAGGCTATCAGTAACACATCAACAACAATTTGTGCTAGTGGCAATGCAAACATGGAAAACAACAATTTGTTAACTTGGAGAGATTATTCAAGGTACAATTACAATGAATTTGAATATGGTGTAACAATATGAAATATACAAAATTGAATTAGATTTGTGAATATATAATTTTATTTATAGAAATTGTGAATAACTATGTGAAGTTTTAGTTTTTCTAACAATGGTATGTTATTTTTCAAGCAGGTGTTGAGTACCTTAAGTGATCCGGATTATTTCTGGCACGAAATGAGATTGGAGATATAACACAGAAATATTCAGAGATATTCCAAGAGAGACAACAATATAACAGATATATAGCGAAAATATAACAAGAGTCACATATATATACAGTAATACACAATTTCTATTAATGAAATAAATGTACAGAGACTGTAAAAGTATAGAGTCAAAGACTCGCTAGAATGGTGGAAACTTATCTCTGAGAAGAGATGTGATGGCTACTCGCATTCACAAGAAGATGATTATTACAATGAGGCTCTAAGGGCCTTTTTAACATAAGTAAAATCCAAAACCCTAACCCTAGAAGATGAAAAGCCAAAAGGTTTGTGGGCCTTGATGGGGGTAGTTGATACGTCAACTTCCCAGGGGCGTAAATTTTGCATACGATATCCATTTGGGGTGCTCGATAGTTCGTTGGAAATATCTATCCAAGAACTACAACTTTTGGGTGAGCAACATTGATATATGATCCATGTTTCTCCCCATTTTCTCAAAAAACATCGTTTAGGGCCTCAAAATGGCCTCGAAAGTTAAAAACTACTAAAAATAGTAAATTACCAAAATTGCCAAAAACATGTTTTGGGCCAGTTGGAGAAGGTGGGTGGCCACCGATATCCACCTCGATCAATCCTGCCTCCTTAGGAAGAAATGGTCTCCATTGCGTTGAGTTCCCGAGGGAGAGGGGAAAGCGATTGTTGAATCTGAATCTTGGTGAGTTGCTTGCCTTGTTGGAACCGTCACAATGTTTGGTTTGTTGAAGGTCATCACAAACATGTGGCTAGAAGGGTTGGACCTTTTTAACGAGTCTGGCTACATGAGATGACTGTTTGTAGAAGGAATCTTTGTGCTTTGTTGCAACCTTGTCGACCTGCTTCTGTTGGATAGAAGGTGCTTGGGCCGAAGTTGTGGTGGTTGCAACATCCTTTTGTTCACCTTTTGAACAGATTGTGAAGAAGATGAATTTTGTAGTATGAGATACTACCTTGCGAAATTGTTTAGGTGGGGCAGTAGTTGGAACTACCTTTGGTATTCTATAGAGATGACCCCCCAAAAGTAATAATGACACTACGGGTTCGAGACTCATAAATAGCGTGGCACTTCCACATATATGGTTGGCCCAAGAGAACATCACAAACATCCAGTGGGACAACATCACATAATACCTCATCCTTGAAGGGTTGGATGTCGTATGATAATCGACATTGTTGGCTGACATGAAGATCTCGTCCTTGGCGAAGCCATCCGATGTTGTATGGTTGCGAGTGTGGTGTTGTCGACACTCCCAACTGTTTGATGACCTCTGTTGATATGAGGTTCTTCTGGCTTCTGCTATCAACAATAAAGTGTAGTGGGGTCCCCTTCACGCACACCCGTGGATGAAAAAGACGCTCCCCCTCTTCAGGATCTGTTGGTTCTTCTGGTTGAATTGTTGCGGTCGCGACAATAGCAGTGGGGTCTACATCGATGATCTGTCTTTTACTAGTATTTTCAGAATCAGATTCAGAATCAGGGTTTGGCTCTTTGTATTTGATCTCAGCCATCAATGATTGTTTTGAGTGACATTCATCAGTGTTGTGCTAGAGGCTTTTGTGGAAATCACACCATTTTTTGGTGTCCTTCTTTTTCTTCTCATGACCCTTATTTTCCTATGGCTTGGAATGATTTTCGGGAGATTGTTTGTTAGGGTTGTCTTTTTCATACTTTGGTTGTTGCAGATTTGCAGACCCGAACTCCCTTTTGTTCTGGTGCTTAAATTTGTTCTCAATTTTAACAACATATTGATAAGCAACACTGAGTGATGAGATGTCCAGAAAATCTATTTTAGTTTGGATGTATCTGTGTAGAGCCCCACGATATTTCAAAACCAAATGTTGTATGGAAGGTGCAAGAGGTATGGAGTCTTTGATACCCATCTTGGTGCACGAGGTATGGAAGGTATTGGTGAGCTCTGCAATTTTTTGGCCCCTCTCTTTCCACAGTGTGGTCCATCTCATGTACTGGTCCTCATAGTTTCCAACAGGGTAGTATTGTTCCTTTACCGCATCCACAAAAAAATCCCAAGTGGGCTCGACCCCATATATTCTAGACTCCTCTGTGGAACTCTGCTCCCAGTAAGTTTCCCACCAATGTTTGACATGGGGGAGAGATTTAAGGAGTGCAAAGGTGATCTTTTCCTTTTCGGAAAAATTATGAACAGAGAAATAACCTTCTAGAAGATTTAACCATTTATCTAGGGCATCTGCATCTATTTGACCTTCAAATACGGGAATATCAAAATTAACTTGTACCTTGAAAGGTGAGGTGCCTCCAAATTGGTCACTTGATGAAGATGCGCCTGATGCTATCGAGAGGCGTTGAAGGATGTGGGAAAAATTCTCCATCATTTCGTCCCTCTGTCATGTGAGAGCTTGCTCAAGCAACAGACTGATAGGATTGTCTGCTCCGTCATTTTTATTTTATTCCACCATTGAGGGTTTCTTGGGTGTGCGATATCGATTTTCCTCAAGAGAGACAAGCTCAAGACCCAACTTTCTCTACTCAGACCTCGTCGAGGACATGCACTTAAAATGATCAAGAGCAGCCTGCTCTGATACCACTGATCCAGATTATTTCTGGCACGAAATGAGAGCGAAGATATATACAGAAATATTCAGAGATATTGCAAGAGAGACAACAATATAACAGATATATAGCAGAAATATAACAAGAGTCACAAATATACAGTAATACATGATTTCTATTAATGAAATAAATGTA
Organism: Picea engelmannii; assembly: GCA_009831015.1. Taxonomy (NCBI): domain Eukaryota; kingdom Viridiplantae; phylum Streptophyta; class Pinopsida; order Pinales; family Pinaceae; genus Picea; species Picea engelmannii. The sequence goes on along the minus strand of ML891005.1, from coordinate 7,188 downwards.
CAGAGACTGTAAAAGTACAAAGTGAAAGACTCGCTAGAATGGTGGCAACTTATCTCTGAGAAGAGATGTGATGGCTACTTTCATTCACAAGAAGATGATTATTACAATGAGTCTCTAAGGGAATTTTTAACATAAGTAAAATCCAAAACCCTAACCCCGGAATATGAAAATCCAAAAGGTTTGTGGGCCTTGATGGGGGTAGTTGATACGTCAACTTCCCAGGGGCGTAACTTTTGCATACGATCTTCGTTTGGGGCGCTAGATAGCTCACTGGAAATATCTATCTGAGAACTACAACTTTTGGGTGAGAAACATTGATTTATGATCATTGTTACTCCTCGTTTTCTCAAAAAACATCATTTAGGGCGTCAAAATGGCCCCAAAAGTTAAAAACTGCTAAAAATAGTAAATTACCAAAATTGTCAAAAACATGTTTTGGGCCAATTGGAGAAGGTGGGTGGCCACTGATATCCACCTGGATAATTAAGGATGGATTTTCATTTAAAAAATTGTATAACTGTAGATAACCCATTGTTCTAGTGCAATGTAATTTTTCAAAATTTATAACATTAAATTTATATATATATTAATTATGAAAGTAAATATATCATTGAAATTACAAGGCCTTTCGTTAGCAGGCTACGAGGGTCTTAACATGATCAAACAATTTTTTTTTTAGATTGTAGATATTGGTCTCTTCTAGTGCGTCATTTAACTTATTTTTAAAATGGTTAAGATGATAAAAATTTATAGCAAAATAAAAAAGGTATTTATTTTAGGATTCTTATATATGTCAAGACAAAAATATATTATAAATAGTAAACGATATTTTTTTTTTAACTGTATATTTGAAATTTGCATAGCCAACTATATATGTTTCTATAGTTTCATTCACAATCAATTTGTGTAGCCTATAGAAAAATAACGTCAAAAAAAAAGATATAAAGATGTATTCATAAAATGGAGGTTTTTATGCATGTGTAGACCAACCCGCTAGGTTTTTAATCTCGAACCTAAATTTGAGGGGACCAACTCACCATACACATACACATGCTCTTATGCCTTTTTTTGCTAATTGTTTCCTTGCCTCTCTTAATTCCTTCACCCCCTCTATCCCCTCCCTCTACCCCTCATTACATCGATCTAGTGCATCTGAGCCTATGCTTGGGTGGAAAGGTTCTCACCCTTAATTAGTTGCTTATGGCCAACATAATCTGAAAAAATGAGCATACATGGTGCCTTATTTTCTTGATTATTGTTTATTGTGTAGTACTTTTATTGACTATGTAGGCTTCGAAACTGTTGGGATTTTGAATAAAAGTCAAGATTGATATCGAAGGAATGTGTGTCTGATGATCCCTACTTGTTTTTGCTTCTTACTGGATTATTATATCCTATGACGTATGATGAGTGAAGAGAGTTGTTAGGTTTTGTAATTCACCCTCTAATTATGTGTTATAAACCTCTGGTTATTTTACCTATGAGAACATGCCATAAATAGAACCTGGTCAGAGATCCTAAGACTTCGAGAAATAAGTAAGGGGATTCATGGAGTTATGCTCCCCGTATGTCTTAAATTTAATTATTGGTCTTTGTTCCCTATGAAACATGGAATGATGGGAATGTCTTATCTTTGTGTATGCAAGCTAAGTTTTATGCCTCAAGGAGGTAATGATTTTCCCTAAGGGTTTTGTGTCGCGGGCACCCTGGTGTATCTCGAAGGGTTGAAATCCCTTAACCTCCATGGTTACCATGTGTTGCTCAGCCTTATGTGTTTGAGCCCTTTTAGTGGAGCTAGGAGAACCCCAAAACCTAAGAGTCGAGATGTTTAAAACTTATGCTCATGATTGAGGTTCTCGATAACCAGGATAACTAGAGAATTGAAATCCATACATTTAATTAACTTTCCCATGTTAAAAATCTTAGATCCCAAACCCCATTTGGATGACATTTTCATTGCAAGGTTCCAACCCCATTAAAATCATATGGTAGAGAGTTTGGGGCATCTGTGAGTGATTTCATAGTGATGTAGAGTGTAAGGGTGGAGGATAGAATGCCATGGAGTATTAAAAGTGGCATCATTTGACTGGAGTGAGTCAAGTGTAGGCCCTTTGTTGGGAATAAGCCTTTGTGTTGGCACAGGGGTAGACCCAGGGTTCAACGCTACAACAATGCACCAAAAAAACCCTAACTACCGACCCTTTCGGCAACACCTGCGAAGCAAATGAAGTCTCACCCGAGGTAGCGGTAGGGGTGGTTGTAGGACTCTAGTGTCTGCAACCTTAGATGGGAAACAGATCTGTGATTGTAACACCTTGACAAAGCACTTAGCAATATAGATCATCAATGTTTAACAGATATCTACTTCGCAGGGAAATACCCTAATTATAGAGCATCGTAGTATTCAACGATATCTAGCATCTAACAACACTTATCATGAAGAAACATATCAAATCTAGCAGATTCAAGCACTAATCACATTCACACAGGTCATATCCAACATTTACTCTCACTATTAAGCACAAAGCAACAACATATCTACCTATCATTCATATATATCAAAGCACTAAGCAAGTAAATACATAAACACAACAACACATCGCACAAAGAATTCACAACATAGGATGTACGTGGTTCACCCCCACCTTGGGCCTATGTCCACCAACTCTTTGTCTTCTTTATTAGCTTTCTTCAAACTTCTTACATGCACAGATCCTTCAGATCAACTTCGCAAAGGACAGGAGATCTGCGCACTCTTTGCTAGATCCTCCTCCCCCAAGCTAGTTTATAGCACAACGCCTATATACAGTCCTTACAATCACTTGCACTCAGCCTTGCAAACGTACACAAAGAAATTACAACTATTACTTGCACTCAACACTTAGCCATTCCTATCTCTATATCCTCACTACATCTCCTAGCATCTATTTATATATTACAAAATCCGGCCTAAACATGGGTAAACCCATGGGCCAACATCCCCATACTTGTTACATAATCCCAAATCCCAAAAATCCCTAAAAGGGGGATGAGATCCCACAATCTCCACTTCGTCTTGCACTTCGCCTTCGACAGCATGTTGAAGTCCAAAAAATAGGTCAAGCATGACCATGGATCCTCAAAACTTGGTCAAGGGCCAACAAGCCCCCAACACTCACCCGTGACTCATCCCGAGTCACTATGATCTGGATAATTCTTCCTCAAAAGCCTCGAGCTTGGCTCAAGATGCTTTGAATTGTTTTTGTGCCATGATCTCCTATTCAGTGAACTCTTGGATAACAACTTCGTTGACAGGTCCCTCTAGGCATTGTTCTATTGCAGTGATGACTTGCTCTAGTTCTGCTCCTCGGCCTTCGATCTCTATGAAAAGTTGGAAAGCCTCATCCTGTATAGGTTGGAGCCTTTGACTCACTTCCATGAAATTTCTCTAAATGGCGTGGACCTGATGTTGAGTAGTGCGTTGCTCTTGGGATCGCTTCATTCTTTCAACAATTGACAAGGGCTTCAAATGCATCTGTATTGTTTCTTCTTGATACTTCACCTTATGGAGTTGTGACTCCAGTGTCTTTAGATATGGATTATTGGTGAGTCTCTCATACATTTGGGCACTGTTATCACTCAGGTTTTTACATTTCGAGGTGATTCCCTTGATTCTTTCAATTGCGCTTTGGGCAGTTGCTTCCCTTTGATCTCTCACATCCTGCGGAGTGTCGGGCACTGTGTGGAGCTCTAAGTATGCTATTATTGATTGTAGCTACTGGATATATTCTGTGAGCTACTATACTTGATGAATGACTCTATCTTCTACCTTTGGATATAATCCCGTCACAGAGCGAAGTGCTCTATTGACTGCTTCTTGCACTTCGAGTTGCTATGCGAGCATTTATTCTTTTTCCTGTTGAATCTATGCTTTCTCCTCTTCAAACATTGTCTGGAGGGAAACCTTCTCCTGCTCTGCAAATCAATGTTGTTCTACTATTACTTCTTGCACTTTCTTCAAGGCCTAGGTGGCTTGTTCTATTTCTTCTTGTGTGCGACGAAGGTGAGCTTTGGTCGCATCAGCTAGTCGTCAGAGTTGGGCTAGCTCATCTCCCAATTTTGGTTCTCCTTATGGCAGGGGCACAGTGGACACTGCACAAATGGACTAAAGGGCATGTTGTACTCCTCTGAGCTCAACCTCAATTCTATCGTAAATCTCCTCCTGCTTGGCTTCTTGTTTTTGCAATATTTCCTACAAGGCATCGTTTACAACTGTAATGATGAAGTCAAAATCATTGATAGTGAGCATAGTATGCATCTTGGTCAAAGTGGCTCTTAATTTCTTCTGGGAAGAGGGTTTCTTGGGAGAAACCTTCCTCTTCTTCAAGGGATCAAGCTCACCTCTAGGTGGTGTTACTTCCCTTTTCTTATGCTCATATTCTTTTCCATTTATTTCTTCTACTTCATCATCACCCCCTTGGTCAGGTGATACTGAAGTAGTCTTCTCTGATGCACTGCTTAAGTCTTGGACTTCTTCGGTCTTCTTCCTTCTGCTGGGTCTGGGTGTATCATGTTCCTTGTGAGCAGCCTCCGAGCTATTAAGTTCGGGGTCATACATCTCTGTAGGGTCAATGGGGATAAGGAGGTCTGCTAATCAGTCCTTGGTGATCTCCTCTAGGTCCTCTTCTGTGATCTTGTAGTATGACTGAAGCTCCTCCTTATGTTTGTTTTCTCACGTAGTAATATAGATGAAGTTTCGATATGAACGAAACTTCATGAGGAGTCTGAAGTGTTGTAGGGTGTTCGACATCATGCGAGGTTCGGCTTCAATGGATCTCTTCATTTGGAGATAATATGTGTGAAAGACAACACTCGATTGCCACTGTTTTCCCATGTTGCTCAAGTACTAGAGCATGGTGAACTTTGCAGCGAGTGGATCGAATGGTTCCATGTTTGCGAAGGTCGCACCTCCCGACATCTCCCAAGAAACAAACACAATGAGGATCAGGAGAAAGCTAAAGTGGAACTCGTAGCCCTAATCCTGTGATTCACGACATTCTAATTCCAGCTAATTAACTAGGTACTTCACCCATTTCATTTGTACGCCTTCCATGAATTTCCCCACAAGGTCAATGACAAAGCCTGTGACCTGCGTGGGTTTGTTCTTTCTTACTAGCTTCCCTACAATTAACTGACATGCTAGGTGCACTGCGCCATTCTGGATGGAGGCTACCTTGTAGCCTTGTGTCCCCTTCTCAACATCGTCATAGGTATCCTTGACCTTCTGTGCTAATGCACGATCTGTGGCTTTCCCTCAATAGAAATCATGCGGGTTGGGTCCTTGCATACTCAATCCGGTGATCCTATGGATCAACGTCAGATCGACTGTTATACGATGGTGTAGCCATAAGTAGCCGCCATGGTAACATGAAAGTAGGATCTTGACATAGGCATTAACTTCCTGATTCCTTCCAAAGTGTGGGATTTTCATTACATTCAACGGGGTGGAATGCGCGAGGTTCATCGTCCATGGTTGGGGTATTATTTTTGAGTTCTTCCCCTTTGTCATGGTCAAGTATTTATACGAGGCGAGTGTACTATGATTCTTGCGGTCCTCTAAGTTGAATTCATTGAACTTCAACGCTACGATCTTGTCCTGCTACGCTCGAACTGTGCGTACCCTCCTCAGGAGGTATGCAGTAACCATGGTGTACTCAAAATCTCTCGGTACACTATCACGAGTCACCATGTCAACTAGAGGCGAGATGTAGTCCGACAATATGGTCGGGATCAACTTCACATTTTCTAGGTCATATCTGTGCTTGGTTCTCTTTTCTATGACAACTCGGGATGGCCCGAATCTGCAAGCAGTCGACGGAGAGGCTTGCACTCCTCTCGTCGATGACGCTTGAATACTTACAGACATTACTTTCTCGGCCATGAGATCGATGAGAACTTCTTCGACCATTTTCTCCACGACGTTGAGCTCGTCTGACATACACGCTTGGATCAAATGGATGAATGAATGCGCAAAACAATAGAACTGGTGTCGATCTTACTAATCACAGTGCAGTACCAATGATTTCTCTCTGATACAATTAAAAAAAGTGTTCTCGGTGAAACAGTCGACAAAATAAGTAGACAACTAGGTAACAAATCTCTCCAATGGGCGAAAGCCTTCATTAATTCAGCTATGCCCATTATCGGTCTAATGGTTATACTGTATCCAACAGCTATATTGCTTCACCATGGCGAAGTTCCATGTGACGTTGTTTTGCTATCCTGGCGAAGTTCCATTTTTGCAAATTTTCCCTCTGCAAAGTTCCCTTCTGTAACTTTTTGATCTTTGATCTCTTCTTATTGAGATTTCAATCCTTTTTCCCGGTGATCTTCATCTTGTTATTCCTCTTTCCATTTTGATTCTTGTCTTCTTTTGGCATAGTAACTTTGCGCTGCTGAGATTCCTTCGTAATGTGCACCGGTAATACTTCTTCTCTAGCTGGGGTAGATGCTCTACTCTCCTATATAGATAGGTGTCTCAAGTCCTTGTGTGTCCTTTCAACTTCGACATCCAAGTCTCTAGCCCTAAATAACTTCGATCTGTTCTCCTATTCTTCAATCAACTGTGTGATCCTCCTAGTCATAAAATATTTTAATTATTGCTTCTTCTGCTCTAAGACTTCTTCTTCTTTCTTTCTATCCTGATCCTTTTCAATCCAATGTTTTCCTAGTAACATAGAAAATGGGGCATTGTTCTCAATAAATTTAACAACCTCAAAATCTTCTTATGTCAAAGTTCCTTGGGTACTCATAGATATCTGGGTAAGTCTTCCACATAGGGTTATAATCTTTCCTCTAAATAGTCCTATTCCTCCAAATGAAGGAATCATAGCAGGATTTCCTATAGCTTCCCAAGTTATTTTTTCAGGACATTCACCTGTGTTTCTTCATCTAGAACATAGTCAATGTTGAAGTCTCCTATTCTTACTTCTATTTTCTCTTTCTCTTTTAAGATATCTAATAGATTAGTATCTCAGTGGTCATTCAGGTTTCTTTCATCTGTAATAGTACAGTCTCTAATTTTTTCTCGGGTTCTGCCAAGGTCTCAGTTTCTTGACCTTTTTCAGGGTCTACTTGTTCCATATTCATTTTTTCAAGCTTGGCAATTATTATAGGGAAATATAAAACTTGATGGTCCATGGCTTTACA
>WSFP011514235.1:0-12899 GCA_009831015.1 Picea engelmannii | reverse complement strand
GTATCTTAGTCACACAGTCAGGTCAGAGTCAACTTGGCAAGCTCTTTAAGAGCATAATTTCATGGTGGAAAATTTGTAAGTTGTCATACATTATTAATGCAATAAAATGAGATTGTTTGTTGGGGTTTTTCTCCCTGTATAGGGTTTCCCCAGGGTACATGTGTTGTGATCTTGCATGCTGGTAATTCCTTATGATTATCACTGTTCTAATTTATGAATGATGTCAAGCTAAGTTCTAAGTACAATCATAATTTTTAAAGAAGTATTTACAATATTAAATCAAGCTCAAAATTTAACAAGAAGAGACTAAAACTAGTGAAGAAGCATATGATGGCTTAAATCAAACAAAAATGAAGGAATGTGTACAACAAATAACAACTATGGCATATTTAATATTACATAATTCTATTGTAAAAACTGGGGTTTCTCAATTGTAAATAATTGTTGATGATGTTTAATATTACAAAAAGAAAAAAATATTAAAAGAAAAAGAAAAATGAGATGAGCACATCCAATGGAGAATTTAGTTGCCGGAGCACTAAGCTCAAAATGAAGTTAGCCCATTACTTTTTTTTCCATTCCCAAGGCTTGCAAGAAATCCTGATATAATAATAAGTTTTTATGATGTCTTGATTTAGTAAAACACTAGGCACACAAACATATAAGAGATTGTAAATAATTGTTGATGATGTTTAATATTACAAAAAGAAAAAAATATTAAAAGAAAAAGAAAAATGAGAATAGCACATCCAATGAAGAATTTAGTTGTCGGAGCACTAAGTTCAAAATGAAGTTAGCCCATTACTTTTTTTCCATTCCCAAGGCTTGCAAGAAATCCTGATATAATAATAAGTTTGTATGATGTCTTGATTTAGTAAAACACTAGGCACACAAACATATAAGAGATTGTAAAAAGACTCAGGTGATAACTTGAAACCACATAGTTGGTAACAACACATAAGGTGGACAAAGTTCTTTCAAGAACCAATCGTAATCATTGCATAATGCACAAAAATATATAAGTAGTTAATTGATATATTGTTTATTCAACTATATTTAACATTCTATTGATAATATTAAAAATATAACATATTGAAATACATACTTGAGCTTCTTTTGGTTTCAAGAATAATTGATTCTCTATTGAACAAGGCCAACCACATGAAGGTGGAAGTTCATCTAGCCTCTCACCCTATATCACTCTCAATTACCTATACCCAATCTATTTGTTGGAAAATAATAGAAATTAATATCATATCATTAAAACATAGAACATTGCATAAAATGTAGAAAAAGCACAAGTCATAGTAAAAAATATTTTATATTAATAAAAATGATTGTTACAATATCATAGATCTCAGTAAAATTATTGTTTTTCAGATTATGTCTCCTACTATATCTAATCACCTCATACATGGTTTCTTATTTAAAAAAAAAGCATAAGAAACATGCTCATTTCCTTAGTGTATTCGAGGAGGATGATGATTCCCTATTGATTCACGTTGCCTATTAGATCATACTAAGATTCTCATGCCACGTCCAGGATGGGTGGAACCAACATTGACTAGAAAAAAATAGGTAGAACTGATATAGTTAGTGGATTATTGACAGAAATAGTAATTCATTAACGTTGAAATGTTTGTTTAATAATTCAATATAATATGATTACCAAAATCATTACTTGGTGGAATAGTAAACATTGTAGTTTGGGAAATCTCATCTTGTTGTCTTCTGACATCTTTGTTTACATGGTTTACCCCCGAAACAATACAAATTTATAAGTATACCGAATCCAAACTAAATCATGAATATTTTCATACATCCTATTGTACTCTCATGATACTTTAACCGTTCGTCTCCATTGGCATCCTCATTACCACCAATGTTATCCATTAAAAATATGAAGACAATGACAATAATCATCTACGAATTGGTTTAAAATTAATTGGCATTTACAATCCATACTAATTATTTACCTCAATGTTCACTGTGAGAGTTTGTGATTGCCTCCTACCTTCCCTACGTTCAACCATAGCTTCAAATATGAACTTGAACCCAACCTTGAGATGTACTTAAGTGGTCATGTCTTTGTACTTATCCCCTTACATTGCATAATATCACAAATTTTAATTATAGGATACAACTAAATACAAGTTGGAAGATCATAGTAATGAAATGGTTTAATTGTTTGATACTTACAATTTTGGTTACTAATTTAAGGTAGAGGCCCTAATCAAATTTATGTTGCTTATGATTTTCTAATCTTGCTTGGGGGCCCTTTGTGGTATCTCTGAGCCTACTAAAAGTTTGGCAATTACAATTTTTTATGTATAACTAAAAAAGTGAGCATCTTCAATTAAATATAACATATACCTTTCTTCGATGTGGTGGAATTTTTTTTTCATTTTTTTCTCCTTTGCATTCTCCACTCCATCCTTTCACTCCCTCTTGAGATCTACTGAAGGATACTCATACTTGGGTTTTCTTTCTAGGTTTACCCTATGTGTCCCTCACACTTAAAAAGAGTTCTCACCAATGATTTTACTTTACTTTGGTTGAATATATCACCAAATAGGTTGATCAAGTGGTTTATAAGTTCTTTCTTCAAATAAGAAGGTTGGTTGTTAAATCTTGTATGAATGGAGGGACCGAAATTATGTCATTCCTTTTTATTTATGTAACCCACCCAACCCCTTAAACCCTCATTAGGCTAGTGGGGTGTAAAATTTTCTCAAACGTTTCTCTAACTACCTTTCTCAAAGGTAGATCTAAACCCATATATAAGCTCATAAGTCAGTGATGCTCCTCAAGAGCTTTCCAACAACTGTAAATATATTCAATTATGAGTTTTGGGAAAAAAATTATGTTCCTTCAAAGATTTCATCATCTATCACCATGATGATGTCATCATTCCCACGTGGCCTAGCTCCAATTGTACCATATGATGTCATAAATTCATTGGGAATCCACATGGATTGCCTTACACACGTTAGCTGACGTGGACCCCTTCCTCCCATTGTTTGGTTACATTTTCCAAAATCTCGGATATCTAGGTTTTTCAAACCTCTGGATATTCGACCATCCGACATTCTCTACACCTCAGGATATCTGATATTTGAAATCCATAACTTTATAAACATCCATATTTATTGAAATCTCCGGATTCCTGGACCTTCAAATGTCTAGGTTCCATTCACATGGTTCCCACATTCAAGATGCAAACTTTTGCAATGGTCTCATTTAATAGAAATCACAGATCCGTTGGATTTCCATATTTCCTAGTTCCACAACCCACGCGAGCCCCACCTGTACCCTACTTCCACCTAATGGTCTCCCATTCACTTGTCCATGCTGATGTGTACCCAATGACATGACTTCACCTGTCTATAAACCATTGGCTGTGAAATGGGTGGGTTCCATTTCCATGTCCTCATATACTCAAATACAACTTGCACGTTCACTAGATCGAGCGACTACAAATCACACAAATCGATGACCCAAATCACTAACATGCACGACCTTTAATGAGGTCTCTCGGGTCTGATAGATTTGAAAACTGAGGACTATTCAATCCAAAGGTCCAGATTAATGATGCGCCTTGAAGGTGCACGATCGATAAACTTTACCCATCATCTCGACTTCATTGCGGGAGGACACCTATACTTTCCACATGTCTCCCTCCTCTTGATGACTCCTCATTGGTTCCAAAAGTTGACGTGGCTTGGGGTTCATAGAACGTGGCATCCACATCGGGATGACATGCCTTGCTTACGTGGAATCCCCTTGTATCTTTGAGGTTAAGGGTTCCAGCGTGTTAAGGTTCCACATCCGACCATCCGACATCCAAATTTTCCTGAAAATCCATTTATCCAGAACTCCAGATCTCCAGATTTCTAGATGGATCGAATTTCGCCTCTTGGTTATGCCATCCGAGGCTTTGCCTAGGTGAAATATCGACCATCCAATTACATCGAGTTCCTCTCCTTGATCTTCGTCGACGGTCCTGCCAATTACAGACTTGTCACTCACTGATGTGCTCTGACAATGTGCTCCATTTAGGCATGACGTGGTATCTGACATTTGAGCTTTGCAAAAAGTCCATTTTCACGTTCTTCCATATTTTTGGATTTTCGGATGGTCTCAGTTCCAACCATCTGGATGTTGCATCATGACCTACGACCGTGGCACCATTGGTGGCGTCTGCGAACGTGGAACCTGTAGCCCTATTACCATGGCATCTCATTGGGTTGACTGACGTGACATCCCATATTCAACACTTTGCAAAAAGACCATTTTTACTAACCTCTAGGTTTCCAGATTTTTGGATGGTTCGAGTTCCACCATTTGGCCTTCGCCCCTACAACCTGCCATGTATCTTTGTTGGTGATCCGTCTTGTCGATGTGGCCTCTGACAAGGAATTGGCATGGTAGGTTGACTCATCGTGTTATCCTGGCACTTATGACCCACGATGTTGATGTGCCATTATTGATGTGGCATCCTACTCAACATGCTAATGTGTCACTGTTGTCGTGGCATCTAGGATTCAAAACTTTGCAAAGATACCATTTTTGTGAATCTCGATTTCTAGATTTGTCATGGTTACTTCTCATGGTTCTGGTATTCAGTCTCTACCAGCGTGAGCTCTGCCAACATGGCCCTTTTGATTTGTCATCCTACTAACGTGGCTCCTGACGAGGCATTGGTGTGGCATGTTGTCGTGGTATTGTTGAGGTAGTATTCTGCATCAGACATCGAAATTTTTAATAAAACATAAGAAGTTCTGAATTTTCGGATATCCAGATCCGAGGAAACTCAAACACTCAGATATCCATCATCCGCCTCTAGACCACACCCTGTCACCGTGGCTCGTTGACAAGGGCACCCTGCCCACTTGAATCCTTCCATGTAGCACTCCAATCACCGCCATGTGGATTTTCCCATCATCATGACATCATTGTCCAACAAGGTTTCGTTGGTCACCATTCCGCATCTAGATTCAATCCTCTCTTAAGGGGTCTATTTTCTAAGTTTTTTGGATGTCTTCTTTCTGGATATTAGGGTTCCATCTCTGGGTTCCATATCCATAATTTTTGGATAAGTCTCTTGTTAGAAATCCCATATTTCTGATGGCCCAGATATCGTGGTTCCTTCGATTGGTTCTTCTCATTTGTGCATGCACTAAGGCATCTGATTCCATCTTCCTCGCACATGTCTCAACTTGTTTTCGTCGGTTGTGCAACCTGCTAAACATTCCAGGTCTTAGGGTTTTCCTCATCAAAATATGCTTGTCACATGTGTTAGAAGGAAAATAGAGAGATACGACAACTCAAAGTATTTTCAATTACGTTCCAAAGGAAATCAACTAGAAAATAGAACACCATGCATTCATGGAACCAAATATATCCCTTCCAATTCTCAATTCAAGAATCTGTCTTCCATTCATAGACAATCATACCAGATAATACATTCATTGTGTATATAGAATAATGAAATACATATAGAAAATTATAGGACATGCATTCATTCCTTATTCCCTTCAGATGGTTACACAGAACCACACAGTTCCATCTATTAAACAAGCATGCAAAATTACATATTTTACAGAGCATAAAAAAAACACATAGAAAGGCTTATCTATTATAATTCCTTGCCAAACCCAAACTAATTTAGGGTGGGCATTTTTCCACCCAACCATAGGCTCATATGCACTGGTCCATTATGAAATTTGGCCACCCTCGTGCCAAGTCATGATACCACTATGGGAAACCATCCAGTCTCTCAGGCTTTTGACAATGTGAAGGCCTCTATCCTTCACAACAACCATTGGCATAAAACCTCTTTTCCTACCAATCCAGGCCCTCCATAGAATTCTCAGATGCATTCCTAGCTGGCTTCAATGCACTAGGGAGTGTATTCACTTCTTCTGTAGTCTCTCAACTTCCTCCCTTTTCTCAGTGCCACTTCCTTTCCTAACAAGCATCAAGTATTCAAACCTCTATGCACAGGTTGGGTTTTTTGTACTCTTCTACCTGTAATTTCATAGTTCTCTTGCCCTATCTCCTTTTTTGCTCTGTTCATGCCTTCTTTTTAGGTCTAGAGCATGTTGTTACACTATGTAAACTTCTTGTTGAAATCCTTCAGAGCTTCAATTCCCTCTGCTTTGTCTCCTCCTTCCTCAATTTCCATCCTTGCTCAAGATATTCCCCCTACTCTCTTACCCCCTCATGTGTCTCTACCTTTTCTCTCCCAAAAGGTTCTCGACCTATCCTTTTCTTTCTTATGTCAAGAGGAACTCGTGGGTCAATGATGGGGGACTAAGATGGGTAATCTGTTGTACCCTGCGCTGACAATTTTTTGCTATCCTAGCTAGTCTTCCATGCTTCCATTCATTGTGGGTGGTTGGTTGTTCAACTACCAATCCTCCTCCATTAAATGATTGCTTTGAAATAAGGAAAAGGGAAATAACTAATTATTTCCAAAAATAAATAATTCAACAAGGAGGATTGGTTTTTTCTTAGCATGATGAAGCCCCTCTAGGCCCCCTCACTATTCCCTCTTTTGGTATCATGGCTTGTACCTAGGCTCCACCCTTCAGTGAACTGATTTGGATTTTCTTTATTAAGAAATAATACAATTAGATTGTTTATAATAATATTTCCATGCTGAGATAAAATTAGTACTAGGCATAGTTTATTACAAATTAATCAATGGATTAAAAATGGGGTGTTACAATTTAGAGGGCTCCAAAATAGATTATTCGATGCCAAACTAGTAATATACTATCATTAGTAAAAAAATAAAGATAGGGTTGAGGTGGCTTGACAAGATGGTTGGGAGGTTGGTCTTGCTCTTCCAACACCTGGTTTCAAATCCTCGATGAGACTATGTCCCATTGTGATAAGGCTAAAAGGGTAGATGCCCCCTGGGATAGAGGTTCACTTAGGTGTGCCTCGACTCTTGCTAAGTCAAAAGTTGTTGGTATATATAGCTTGCAGGTTGTTGGATATAATTTTGAGTTATAATGATAGCCATTTGGTTTGATCCCAGGCCTAGCCCATATCACTCTAATGAGTTATATTGATTCCCATGGTTAAAAAAAAGAGTAAAAAAGAAACATTAAAAACTACATTTGTACCACATTTTAGGAAATAAAGACATTATTGATTGTGATTGATTTTTTGTTGTTTGAATGGGACAAAGTTATCATCCATGAAAACCTCCATCAACAATGTTTAGTTCTACTAAAACGTGTAGCTCCAAGAAATCTCTTAGGAGAACTAGGAGTGGGAAAAGTGGGGCTAGCTTTGTCAACATGCACATGCTCTGGCCTGCTATGGGTAGGGGTGTCATGTACCCTATTGGAAGTAGGGGGAGGAAACGCAGATGGAGGAGCCACAAAGGGAGGAGTTGAGGGAGTGTGAGCACAACATATAGAAGCAAATAATCTAGAGGGTATGTGCGTGGTGGTGGGATGCGATGCATTGGTGCATGGCTATTGTCATCACCAACCTCATGAGTAGGCTCACGATATCTCAAATAATCCTGAAAAAAAACCATTTTTTGTTTAGCTCTAAGATTAAATCAAAATGAAAAAATGAATATGATAAATGAATCAATTTAAAAATTGCATACTCCATATCATTTGATTAGCACAACCTCCTTTGAGTTAGAATCAAATAATGTAACCAATTCTTTGTTGGCCTATTTGATAGCTTTTCTAATTATGGCCATCGGGTCTCCCTCTTCAAATAGGAAATTTTCATCACCCACATTGGGATTAGGGGTGGAATTTTACCAACAAGTGGTAGGTAAAGTAGATTATAACATTAAAAAAATATTGTTATTGAAAATTAAAAAGGTCTAATATATTACCTCTACATGATGTATGTGTTTCTTCCCACGATCACCCTATCACAATATTCAAAGGAATGTTAATTATATGAAGAGAAGCGTGAGATATTAACACTATTCAATATAATAAAATAATAAAATTATTGATTAGATATGTAAACAATAAAACATAAATTCCCCCATAATAACAACATCTGCTTATATTCGATTCAAATCATAATTTATTAACAACTCCTTCCTTGCAGTTGTTGTTTTCATTGCAGATACCACTACATGATTTCCATCATGCCCCTTAAATATGTAATTGTGTGTTTTTTAGTTGTTGACTCGAGTTGTGTATCATTTATAAACCTTGCAATATTACATGATGCTTTGTGTCTTACATTAATATATATAATTATCTTAACCTTGCATAACCTCTTTTAGTTGTATATAATTTATGGACCTTGCACATCTCTTCATAATTCATATATATTGGGCCATCCTCATCTGAACTCCATAATTGTTATATGGTCTGACATAATTCATCGATTTTTTACTTCACCATATTTGACTTCATGCCATCGATGGAAAATAGTCCTAGACCATTTATAGACAATTGAAGAATGTTATTAATTTTTTTCGAGACAAAAGTCAATGTCCAAATTACAAAGTGTTGATCTTCAAGACTGTTCAAGGTTTTGGAGATAACATTACAAGGATAAATCCTTCGTTTTTAAAGAGGTGGTGCTCCTATTTTATAAATATAATACAAAAATGCAGATAATGCAATAAAGAAAATGCTTGAGAAAGGACCAGGCTTGTTGAAAATGCCCGAGAAAGGACGACGCTTGTTCAAAAATGAATATTCACAATGGTAACTATTATAAAATGAGGATTCTCACAACACATAATTTCTATCATTGAATAAGGTAAATTAGGACATATCATTTGGCAAGATGAAAGTTAAATACCATATATACAATGAACTTCACATGAACTTTCAATTAAAACTCATAGGGAATTTGATAGATACTCTCTTGAAATCTCATGGTTAAAACTCAAAGTTTGAGAAATCACTAGATATGTGCTCCAAATAGTTCTCTTAGAGATTTAAATATACACATGTTCAAACAAGTTTATGATATTCAGAAAGTGAAATGAATTCTTTCAAATAGACTAGTATGGGGATCCTATGGACCATATAATAGACGAAAAAGGCCCAGAAGAAAATAGAAGACAAAGTTAGGACTTGGGATGGGGCTCCTATGGACCATATAATAGATGAAAAAGGCCTGGAAGAAAAGAGAAGACAAAGTTAGGACTTGACCTTTGATATTCACAAACCATGAAAAAGAAAGGTTGGATGCTTCTAATTGAGAGGAGTAGAAGAAATATTAATGAAATGATTACTCTACTTACTATGGTGGAGAAAACCTTTTCTAGATATGCTTCTCGTTTCTTTTATAATCTTCTCTTCATCTTCTTGTAACTACTTTATGGTTAGGGTTTTTTGTCCTTTGTGAAAACAAATTAAGATCCCTTTGGTAAATATTAACTTTGATATCCATTCCCCTCAAATGGGACCCACTTTAGACGTTCATAAATTCATTTTAATAAGCCATTTAAAAAAAATAATTTGTTTCCAAGCCATAAATAGTCACGACTATATTTTAATTTTTAGGACATGATAACTACCATTCCATCCATGGAAACCATTTCCAAGTTGTTCTTCATATATATAGCTTTCCAACGAGCTCTTGCTTTCTCAGTTTGGACATTGAAAACTTAAGTTATGGCCTCCGGAAGATAGACACTTAATGACCATTGATATATTCTCCATGTGAATCCTTGACCCTTGATTCAAAAATTCACCTTATTTATCCCACATGAATTATGAGAGGGTTCTCATGTTATGTTCATAAGAAAAATGACATCCCATATTATTTGTGTTTGAAGAATAGAGAGCCATGAACCTTGTGTAGCTTGTGCATAGTGTAGTTTTTGGGTGCCACCTCAATACCCAGTCATCATGCCAAGTCACAATTTGGTAGTACGTGTCCAACCTATACCTTCCAAGTGTCACCCATAGATAGATCCATTTAACTGGCACATGTCACTTAGAGATTGGTTCATTTCAATGTCATGTGTCATTAGGAGGTGTGCCAAATAAAAGGGAGGGAAGAAACTTAGGTTAAGAAATGAGATAGAAACACAATGATTAATATCATAAAATAAATTTTTTGGGGAGTTGCGGAAATGTGGGTTGTAGTGTAAAACTTAGTAAAAAAATACTTAGTAAAATAACTAAGTGTTGGGAGTTGCAAGGTAAAGTGATGTGAATAATTAAATACACGGTGAAAATTAGTAAAAATGACTAAGTGTTGGGAGGAATGTGGGTTGCGAGGTAAAGTGATGTGGAAAATTAAAAGGCGGGCTCCCGCATTCCACATTGAAAATGTCGGGAAATACACTAAGTGTAAAATGCAAAATGTAGTAAAACTCAATAAATAGAAGAGGAGGAGATGGAAAATGACTAAGTGTGAAAAGTGTAAAAATGAGTGCGAAAGACAAGCTAATGCGGAGAAATGAAAGATGGAAAATGAAAAATGACTAAGTATGGAATGTCACATGGGTGCAATTTGAGTGATGCAAAAATGTGGGTGAAATTTGACAATTACGGAAATGCGGGTTGCAGGAAGTTAAGGGATACAAGGTGAGGAGGTCTCCTGCATCCACATCCATGGAAAATGACTAAGTAAAGGAGGAGGTAAATTAACTTGGTAAAATGACTAAGTAAAAATGAGGTAAGGTAAGTTTAAGATATTAGCACCACTTTCATGAATATTTTCTTCAATGACTTAATCTCGCTGTATTAACTCTTTCTAGTTGCACATTCTCGCTTGCTTCAATAAAAATCTTAGATTCATGAGATTTTTTTTTTCATAGCAGCTAAAAATGATGGAGTTGTTTGGACACATTTTTGAGGAATCTCATGAAGGACTTTGACAAATCTGAAAGTGCAATTTTTAACTCTCTTTCTCATTCATCCATATTTCAACCAACTTCAAGAAAAAAGAATATGGACTTTTACTTAGGAAATATTTCTCAACAAATAAATTTTCTAATACATCCCAACTAGTGATGGTTCTGGAAAATGATGAATAAAACCATTCACAAGAATTTCCTTTTAGAGTTAAGCGAAATAATAAACAAGCAACGTCATCTCCAACCACATTATAGATATCACAAACATTATCAAACTTAACCAAATGCTTCTTCGCATCCTATGAAATATTTACGAAGAACATGGGAAACTTCTCTATTGAAATATTTGGCAAGGAATGAACCTCTCCTTGCAAATTAAGGGGACCTTTGTGCAATCATTTCTTTCTTTGAGAACCTTCTCCCTTTATTGTAACTTGAACAACTTTTGTTGGGCTTGGCGGGGAAGGAAAAATATCATCACAACATGAAAGAAACTTTTTGGTGGAGTCGTCATATAGATCTTCTTGTGATTTTGGAATCTCTTTAGTGGAGTCATTAGAACATCTTTCTTCAAAATCCATAGTTTGAATAATGGAGTTGCTAGGGAGCTCATCCTCCTGAATATTGGAAGGTTATTTGATTCTCGAGAAATTGGCATAACCGATTTGTTCCTGAAACTTCAATAACATATCTTCAAGGCGATGTAATGCTCCTTGAATGAGGTTTTCAAAAACCTATTTCATCTTAAACCATTCAGCTAGAAATCTGCCAAATTTCTTTCCAAGGCTTGAACCAAACATCTTCTAGTTTTTCAATAATATCTGATCCTAAAAGAAGGAATCCGATTTCTTGAAAATGAGTCTTGTTTTCCAGTGGAGTCACAAAAAATGTTGATCTTCAAGATTGTTCAAGGTCTTGGGGATAACACTAAAATGATAAATCCTTCTTCGTTTTTAAAGAGGTGGTACTCCTATTTTATAAATATAATACAAAAATGCAGATAATGCAATAAAGAAAATGTATGAGAAAGGACCATGCTTGTTTAAAAATAAATATTTACGATGGTAACTATTATACAAGACTATAAAAGAGTAAAATGAGGATTTTCACAACACATAATTTCCATCATAGCATAAGCTAAAGTAGGACATATCATTTGGAAAGAAGGAAATTAAAGACCACATATACATAGAACTTATGATATTTCAATTAAAACTCATAAGGAGTTTGATAGACACACTCTTGAAATCTCATGCTTAAAACTCAATGTTTGAGAAATCACTAGACATGTGCCTCAAATAGTTCTATGGGAGATGTAAATATACAAATGTTTAAAAGAGTTTATAATATTCAGAAAGTGAAATGCATTCATCCAAACACACTGGGATGGGGCTCCTATGGGCCTATTGGTGTGCAGGGGGTAGACCCGGGGTTAATCATTTATATACCAACAAAACCCTTAGACACCGACCCTTTTGGCATCACCTGCAGAGAAAGTGAAGTCTCACTCGAGGCATCTATAGGGTCTGCAATCACCATGGTTCCGCACTGATGAGGGGAAGTGAGACATTCTTCATGTTCTTACTACCAATTGTTCAGGTGCGCAGATCTCATTACTTAACAATCACCTCAATTACTAGATACTTCAGTGTGCGACATCAGAGCAACATATATGAACCACACATTTAACATATATCCCCATTGCACCATAACATTAAACATCATAAATTGCAAAGACAACACATCACAACACACAAATTTAACGTGGTTCACTCAACTTGGGCTATGTCCACAATGACTAACTTATATTATTTGTCATTGATAGTTCTCTTACAATTGTGCACTGCGCTACAAAATATGCAACAATAACATTACCCAAACCTACCTAGCCATTCTACTACAGGGCGAGGTTCACTCCTCAGTCATAACATCCGAACACTTAGCCAAAATTCGGTTCGCTTCTCATTCATTCACCACTCACACACTTCGAACTCACTGAACTCACCCCAAATCTCACCGAACTGCTCTACCCAAAAACCCATTACATATTTGTACATAAAAAATAGGGTTAAGCCCATTA
>WSFP011514230.1:0-12899 GCA_009831015.1 Picea engelmannii | reverse complement strand
ATAATTTAACTACAGATTACCTTTGATGACATGAGTAATAAATTTAAGAGATTAATAATATATGTTATAAATGGTTACGTACCCAACAAGGGATAACCTGTTAGTCCCGAGAAGATAAAACATTAAAGGAAGGATCAGGGACGAGGACGAGAGCAGGTAAGGGAGTAAATGAGGAGTCGGTGAAGGAGGGATAAGGGAGGAAGGGAGGTTTACGTGAGGGACATTCGATGGAGGAGGCGGAGGATGGATTGGGGGAGAACTGTGAGATTTGCAGGGAGCAGTAGAGTTCTGGTGGTGGCACTTATGATCAGTTGAGGCACCGGGTTGTTGGAGGTTTTGGGCACGGGGGCTAGGATATCCATAGATATCCTGGAGCTAGGTAGTTTTCCTAGTTGGCTAGGAGGACAGTAGGTTTGGGCAGTTATTCTTTGTTTGTGGCTGGGTTGGTCTGTGTATCAGGTAGCAGGAAGGCAACAACAAGGCAGCAAGGCAACATAAATTAGCATCAGAACCAGGTAATTTGTTAAACTATGTGTTTATTTCATTCTTCCATGAAATCATTATTCATTGATAAATTTAAGTTACTGAAGTTGCTATTATAAAGATTGTTGTTATGTTATGAATTTATTATCTCAGTTCATGAAGTAAATTGCTTATGGAAGTAAATGATGTTTAGAAATATTTGGTTGTTACATCTAGGCCCTTTGTTCCAATTACCTCTTCCCCTATTGTTTATGCCATGAATTCCTCTGTTGAAGAAACTCATCATGTATGTAGCAATTCATTAGCAACTAGCCCTTAACATACTATACATGACATTCACTTTATATGAAACAAAGTTTCACTCAGAAATTGACATAAGACCCATGCAATTCAATCCATAATAAATCATTTAATAATTTCCAAGTGAGAAGGGGGTGAAATAGGGTTCATGGGATATCTGGAGGGATTGTAATGAGAAAAAAAGTGATAACATGACAAGGAATAAGAACACGAGTATTGCTCAACAATTCATTAAATAACTAATTGTGTAATCAAATACCAAAATATATCAGTTTCCACCTATTTCGGTGGCATATCTTTACGACTTCCATATAGAGTGTTTGATTTATTTTATAGAACAGGGCACGTAAAAATGAATTTGGGATCATGAGGGGGGTATAATGAGAAAAAAAGTGATAGTATGAGAGGGAATAATAAAGATATTGTTCATAAAAAATAAATTAAATAAAACAACAACCATAACTTTGTTCAGACCACAATCCAATAACCATCCACTTTAAAACCAAAATCATTTAATTGTCCCTTATTTACAGACAAAATGCTTGTTGAATTCAATAAAAAGACAATTCAGTTGCCAAAAATTCTTTAATTATATCAATATTTGCATCTTATACAATAACTATGCAACATCATATTAACATCATTGCCAATTTCACAATAACATCATAACCATTCGAGCCACATTATTCCATGCTCCAATGCTAACCCTTTTTCTTTTTAAAACAAAATATAATATGCACAATGATTCCAAACATCCATATCCAATATTCATTCCTTGAAATCAAATAATAACAGACCCAGTATTAACCACCAACAGTCGACTTTCCATCATTGTTTGACATAATTCACTGCATTAAAACTCATAATTGGACCTCGATTCAATCACACACGTCTTCAACAATCTAATCAACACAAATATTGATTCGACAATAGAATTTAACCAATAACATGCAACTCTGAGCCTGAGTTTTTTGAAAATCGAACATGTACAAACTTCCTTTAAAAGAATTACCCATCAATTGATAGAGTCAAATAGTGTCTGAGGAGAACAAAACCAAGACGTGTTCAATGGACCAATCACACACATGTGTCTTTTAAACTTTAATGGGACCATGTTTGTGCTATGGTTTAACACAACAATGGAGGGAATAAAAATAAATCGACCAAATGGAAAGTCTTCGGGGATGCGGGTAACCCATGGCCCCTTTTCTTTAAACAAATTTATCATAGAGAGGTAATAATAGAGGCTCGATCAAGAGATGATCTTCGAAACCAAAGATATTTTGTACTCCTTTTTAAAAAAATTATTGCAAAGAGGTAACAAGAGTTTTCTTAATCAAGGAAGAATCTTCGAAAACACAGAGGGCACATGCCCCCCCTTTTTTTAAATGTTTTCATAGAGAAGTAATAACATATGATCAAGGAATAATCTTTGAAGAAATAGAGAGCCTATGCCTTTTCCAAATCCACCATAGACACATAACTTGTAACTCAAAATATTGATAGTGAAGGTAACCAAACATAATAGTCAGCCACCTCCAATGGATAACGAGAGAGGTGAACTATTATAAACACTATGGAAAGAATTCCCAAGCATAACCTGTGACCAACCCAACACATATACATGCTTCCATTCCAAATTCTAGGTGATACAAAGATTTGAATGTGCAACGCTTTCAGCAATAGTGACAATGAAGTAAATTCCATAACAAACGATAGCTCGGGGCTCGGCCAAAACAAAGCAAGAACTATGCAACTCTCAACTGTTTGTATTGCAATTCAGAGGAACAAACATAACAATGAACGAGGTGAAAAGGAGTGAAATCATTTAACACCAATATTGTTGTAAAACCCATTCACCAAACTTAGAGCTTATTACACCATTATTATAATTTTCCCCAGAGAATCAGAGTGAAACCCCAAGCTGAACGATAGGTTTTAAACCAAAAAAAACAATGCATAGGCTACCCACAACAATAAAATCCATTCGTTTCCTTTAAAACACCAACAGTGCATATTATTCACAAAAGAAACCATAAGCACAACATTGATACATAGTCAAAAATTAAGAAAATCACTGACCTCATGCAACCCTGAGCCAAAAAATTGATTCATAACATAGAGGGACCATCATGGATGGAAAGTAAAGGAGCCATACCTGGAAAAATCGCTTAAGGGAAGAGTTGGCCTGTATTTTCCTTTCAAAACTAGAAATCGCAGAGCCTCCACAACCACCAGAGCCAAAAATACCAAATGCAACTATGGCTAGGGTGACGGGGTCGGGGTTTGTTTGAGTAACATGTAGTAAATGTAGGTTGCTTCCTCTCCCAACCCTATTCAATTCAACGTACGAGCCAAACCATACACCATAACATCAACCATTAATTAAAACAATTGTCCATCGCTATATTCAATGCTATATCTATTGCATAGTGTGCCACCCCGAATCATATAAAAAATTTAACAACAACCATATGTATAATGTTACCATATGTGCTTCACATATAATCCTTTAACCAAAGCACATAGTCTAGCAGCTAGGTCTATCACCCTTCATTTGTCACCATTGCAATAGCCTTAGGACTTATTCATAGATTTTTTTCTTTTTGCTTTTTGTTGAAGCTCCCATATCATCTTTTGCATGAAATCATGTATAAGATAATTAATCAATGTTTAATGCATAACATAACACCCGTAACAAAATAATTCTTATATCCATAGCACTGCCATGTATTGTGAGTGACCATCAACACCATCTAGCAATAACACATCAACCAACATGTTGTCATTGTGAATGAAACCATGACTTGAATCATCAAATGCATAATACTGTGTAGGCATCATTATAACAAAATAAAACATATAAGCGTAACACATCCATCATAGTGCCACTAGTCTACAAGGGGGTCCCTCCTACTAGTTTATTATTATTATTATAAATAAATAATAGAGCTTAGCAATCATTTGTGAGCAATATTCATCGTTGTGATTTTAAACGTCAACAAGTTGGCGACTCCACAGGGAAATTTTTTTCCAATAGATTAAGAACTCATAATGTTTGGTTTCACAGACCAGGTGAACATTAGATCAAGGAAATACACATCAAAATGATTATGCAATAGGGGGAAGTGAACGGTTTAAGGGAAAAAATGATTTGGGATTTTGGGAATAACGCATGGAAGGTGTTAAGTATGAGGGGGCTTATCCCTATATGCATAATCATTCAATTAATCATAGTGAAATCATTCTTGAGTTCAAGGAGAAAAAAAAATTGGTGTGCTCTTTTGAATCTTGGAGTGGAGGGAGGAAAAGGAAAGCAAAAATAGGGATAAAAACCAAATATCTTATCTAAAAGTAGTTGAACTAGATAACAATTTCAATGATTTCTTCAAGGGGAAACATCATGATAGCTATGTAACCTGATTTTTATTGATTAACAATACTTGCATAATAGCGTCGATGTGGAAAAACGGATCCAACAATTTTATTTGAAACAAGAAAATAAGTCAATAAAAGAAATAAACAACAAAAATGAAACATTAGAAGGAAATAACAACAAAGTAAAATCAAAGCAATAAAACAAAACTATAATACATAAAACATTCCATACAACAATTAAAATTTCAAGTTGGTTCCACATAGTGCTTTAACTAGGAACCGTTGGTGCTATAGGAAAACAATCACTCTTCCAAGTCCTTTAGGATATAGGAGTTTGCAACCAGAACAAAAGCGATCTTAAAAGGAACCATCCATAACTTTTGGAACATTGAATGGCTTCCTCTATCAACATGAGTTGAATCCCATAGCAATATCTTCTCATTTACCTTAAATTTGACAGCTTCAACACTTTTATTGAAACATCTTTTAACAGTTTGTTGTCTTCTCTTAATGTTATCCAAGGAAAACGTCATTTGTTTCTCTAAAGCCAAGAGTGCATTCATTCTTTGAGATATATTGGAATAATTTAATTCTTCAACTTGTAGCATCAACCTTAGAGAAGAAAGTTCCATCTCGGTAGGTAGAATGGCTTCTTGACCATAAACAATCTGGAAAGGAGTGCAACCAGTGCTCACCTTGGTGGTAGTGTGATCTTCCCAAAGGGCGTAAGTGAGGAGAGTGTGCCATTGACGAGGCTTATCTTTAATGAGCCTCTTGATAATTCTAATCAGATTCTTGTTAGTAGACTCGACTTTCCCATTTCCTTGGGGATAATAAGTTGATGAGGTAAAATGTTTAACACCCAATTTAGCTAGAAACTGAGTCAGCTTAGCATAAATAAAAGTGGGACAGTTATCTGTAATAATTTCCAAAGGAAGACCAAATCTGGAAAAAATATTAGTCTCAAGGAAAGAAATCACCTTCTCCTCCTGCGAATGCTTAAGTGGGACAACTTCAGTCCATTTTGTAAAATAGTTTGTGTTTTTCAAGATAAAAACTTTCCCTGTTGAAGATGGAGGATTGATAGGACCAATAAAGACCAGACTCCATTTTAAAAAAGGAAAGTAAGAGAGGACAGGTTGTAAAGGCATGTCAGAAAGACGTTCTTTCCCAATGAACTTCTGGCACTTGTCACAACATCTTGAAAAATTATAATAATCATGAAAAATTGAAGGCCAATAGTACCCTTTCCTAATAATTTTAAAAGCAATAGTTTTAATAGAAAAGTGACCTCCTACATGAATAACATAATCTGAATATCCATGAGCCTCTTGTAACAATTGATGTGCTTCCTCATTATTCACACAATGAAATAACATGCCATTGGTAGATCTCCTAAACAATAAGTCTCCTAAAATGACATATCTGGAAGATTCAAGATGGAGCCTTCTCCTTTGATTAGTATCTAAGTTATCTGGACATATTTTATTTTGCAAGTAATACACCAGATCCTCGTACCAGGGATGTTCCGCTACATGAAGGATTTGACTATCAATATAAAATAGTGTTGACAGAGAGCTATCTTATTCATCAATTTCTTCACTTGATTATGCATGCTGAGCTAAGTGAAGGGATAAGTCACGTCCCTTAATGGTTTTAGAAGTCATGATAGTTAAATCATGCTCCTGGATCTTGGCAAGCCAATGTCCAAGCTTCCCTAAAATATAAGTCTATGAGAGAAAAAACTTGACAATAGGTAAAGGGACTTTTACCAGCGTGTGCTTACTTAAGATAAAGTGGCGAAATTTTTCAACAACTTTAACAAGAGTGAAAGCATGCTTTTCAATATAAGAATATTTAAATTCATCATCTAAAAAGATTTGACTCATGTAAGTTATTGGTTTCTCGTTAACTTGGTCATCACATTGCATGAGGATAGAAAAAACTACTTCCTTTGTGGCATTAGTATATATAATAAATTCTTTCTCAAAATCTGTCTTCGCCAAAACCGGTGGAGAATTGATTTCCTTCTTGATCCTTATGAAAACATTTTCAACGTCATCAGTCCAAGAAAATGAGCGATATTGCTTAAGAAGATTGTGAATTGGTTTGACCATTACAACAAAATCAAGAACCAATCTATGGACAAAGTTGATAATACCCATAAAGGCTTGAACCTCCTTTTTGGAAGTAGGGGCAGGAAGATTTAGGATAGCAACAATCATTTTGAGATAAATGTTTATTCCTGAATCAGAGACAGTGTGTCCAAGGAGCTTGCCCCTGGTAACACTGAAGATAGACTTATAAATATTTAAAGAAATGTTGAATTTCCTGCATCGTATGAGAAACTTTCTAAGATGACCAAAATGATCTGATCGATTTTTCGAATACACGGTTAAGTCATCAAGATAAATCTAAATAATTTTCCTGATCAAATCATCAAAATCTACTTGAATAACTCTTTGGAAAGTGGTACCTGCATTAGATAATACAAAAGGCATATGTTCATAATTCAAAGTGCCCCGACATGTAATAAAATTGGTTTTATGTTTATCTATACTTTTTACCTTGATCTAATTGTAACCAGAAAAACCGTCAAGTAAGGACATCATCTATGACCCTCCAACTTGATGCAAAATCATTTCCATATTAGGGAGAGGACAATGGTATTTTATTCTATCTCTATCCAATGCACGAAAATCAATGCATAATCTGATTTGACTAGTCGTTTTCCGAACGGGAACCAAATTGGAAACCCACTCAGAATACTTAACATGGAAAATTATCCCATCTTTCAAGAGTTTTTCCAACTCCCTTTGAATAGTTGCTTCCAATGCAAGGTTAATGGGTCTTTTTTTTTTTCCTAACCAGTTTTATGCCCTCCTTGATAGGAATGGCATGTTGTATAAGAGAAGGATCAAAACCACGAACATCCTCATAAGACCAAGCAAAAACATCTTGAAATTCACGAAGTAACTCAGTGAACTTCAATTTTTCTTTATCTGAACATTGGGCACCTATCTTAACATTCTTTGGACAATCAGGTGTCCCAATGTTCAAGGAAATGGTTTCACCCACTTTCCTTTTCAACTCCTCTTCTTTATATTTTTCTTTGTTTCCTACATCACTTGATGAAAATGAACTTTCTAGAGGATTCAAGCCCTTTGGAATTTTGTTATCTTCCATGGATATAATTTCCTTGGGCTTGTAAGGTTAATTTTGTATGAAAGCATAGATGATCTCATCACTAGGGAAGACCTGCCATGATTCTACATTGTGAGTGATATGAGGACGATTAAAATATTGAAAGGTGCAATCAGGTCTTTGTGGCAGAATTTGTCGAGTAGGATAGACTGCAAAAATAGCTAACCTGTCAGCCATTGAGTTCAATTCCCTTTTAACATGAGTGATGTTGAAAGATAGAAAATTCGAGATAAGCGCCCAAACAGCTTGGGTGTAGTGTTTCATTAGCTTGTTTCTAGGAGAATATATCTTACGTACAAGGTTTACAACAAGTTCAGAGTCCCCAAAAACTGTAAGGTGACCACAACCTAAATTATAGGCATTTTCAATGGCTAGCAGTAATGCTTCAAATTAGGTGACGTTGTTTGTGCAAGAAAAATCTAACATAAAGGAAAAGTTGTGAATTTTACCCACAGGAGAGTAAAAGATAATTCCATCTCCATTTCCTTCATTGGAGCATGAACCATCAAAGTGCATATGCCACATCCAATCCTCTAGGTCGATTTGTTCCAAGGTAGCGTTGTCCTCATCTACAAAGATGGAATACACTCCCAGGTCCTCCTCGATATAATTTACATTAGGTTGTGGGATGCTTTCTATATAAGGTGAAATTCTTCCCTCCCATAGGACTATGATGTTCTTCCCATTCCAAGGAACAGATAAGTGTGTCTCGTCGAGTGAGAGGTAACTGCATGTCAAGGCTTTCTAGTCTCTTCCTAAGATAATTGAATAATTACTCACTAGCATGTCAATTACTTGAATATTAAGGGTTGTCCTTATTTCAGGATGCACACACAAAACCAAGGTCACATCCTTGATTTCACCTATGGTCGATTATTGTAAACTATTATAAGAGAGCATGCTTCTGGAATTTTTATTTGTACAAGACAATCCTAGCTCTTCCATAATAATTTTCGACATTACGCTTGGACCTAAACCATTGACAATCAGACAACAATGGGCTATTTTGTCCATAATCTTTATATAAATGAAGAATGGAGGTTTTTTTTACAGAGTGTCTAAAATTATGTACACCTAATTTATTTACAGTTGAGTCCTCTTCATCTACCTCTTCAGAGATATTGAATACGATGGAAGTTTTACCTTCCATGAAAATTTTTAGATGCTTTTGTTGCTCAGGGACGACAACCATGTCCAGAAGAGTAGCATCGAATGTAATATTAGCCAATTGATTGAGAATGTTGTATTTGGAAGAAGGAAGAGGTGAGGGAGTTCCTTGATTGTTATGAGTTTTAGTAATCTATACAGTAGCAGTTGTGAAGATGATCTTGGGCAAGAAGAAGTACAAGGGGGGTCATATTTTCCTTTCAAAGCATAGGATTTATTTCTAGTTTTTATGATCATGACATCCTTTGGTTCTGCAAAATCTAGAACAACAATAGTAGTTTCAGGCATTTTACCAAATATTTTATCTCTGGCACTCTTCTTTAACTCACAAGTACTTTCCTCGTGGTGTTCCTCGCAAAAGTTACACCAACTACAAGGCATGATGGATTTAGGCTAGAAATTGTTTTCATTATGATTCCTAAAGGGTGGTGAAGAAGAAGATGAGGCCCCAGGGATAATTGAAGGGATATTTCCCTTTCACTCATACGCAATCATTCAGTTATTCATGTCTTGTACAAGATGTAAGAGGGCGGACATGTTCATTTGTTTAACTGAGTCTCCCTGGGGAAAACATGTTCTTTCAAGTTGTTCTTCATACTCTAGATAAGTATGTAGAGAGGAACCAAGATTGTCGATAGATTTTTCTTCAAGCCTATGACAGTAGGGGGAAGGTAGTGTATTATAGTAATGCATGAAAGTGGCTTGGTTCTGAGGGAAAATAAGTTCAGGAATTTGGTTATATAACTTGGTGAAACGTAAGTTGAAAGACTTGAGAGTATCGTCGTCTTTATAAGAAATTTTATTGTACTCTTGTAACTACTCTGCTGGGCTCTTAGACTGCCCATAAGTAGATTTGAACCAATAAAATAACTCCTCCCAAGTGGAAAGAATCTTGGGAGGAAGATAAAATAAATCGGTCGATGCTTTCCCTTCAAGGGAATTAAAAAATAAGTGCATACAAGTGTCATTGTCATTTTCTCCTATGTTGTGACGGGAATTAGAAAATTCCACTAAGTGTTCATTCATAGTGACTATGTTATTCCCTGAAAACCTAGGGAGATGCTCCTTGAATTTTGGAAGTGGACGAGTAGCAGGTGATAGGTTTAGAGGAAAGGAAACATGCCACAAAGTAGTAGTAGCATCTTCTTCAAATTGAAAGAGACCATACTTATTTATGACCTTAGCGGGATTGGTGGTAGATTGGACATGGACTTGATGACTATACAAGCTACCAATCATTGATAAGTATGAAGGTTGAGATGAATAAGCACCTCTAGTGCCTCCAGAGCCACCACTAGATGCCATCTTGTGAATGATAGGTAAGGGAGAGAAAGATGAACTCGATGAATCAGACAAATTTCTCCTTAGAGTACATTTTTGGGTTGACAAAACAATGTTTCTTCTTTCTATTTTAGTAATAGGGTTGATCTAAGGTGATAAACCTCTTCTTCTCCTAGAGATGCAAGGGTTTAAGTACATGGAAAGAAGATCAAAACTTTAGGAAAAATAAAGCTATGGTTGATTCCTAGGTTGTCTTTTCCTGGCTTCCCAATGTTCTTAGACACTTATGTCTTTCTCAATAACTACCCACGAGCGTTCAAGATCAGCCCAGGTGTTAATGGTTTCTAAGATAGTATTGAATAAGGTTAAAGAAATGTTGGTCTGGTCTTTAAGACCGGGCTCAATATTGGGCTACCTTATAGCAGGTACTGTCATGAATAAAAGAAAACAATCAAATAATCAAAAGCAGAAATATAAATATATTCAATGATAATCGAGCAAACAATTAACCGAAGAGACATGGAAGATCTCCCCAGTATGGTCACCAAATAAATGTTGAGGAAAACATATGATTTATCTTACTCAAGAATTTTCGAATCTCGCATGGCTAAGACAAGATAATTGGGAATATCACCCTATGCTTTATAGACTCAAAAAGTATTTCCCAATCCACATGTATTAATTACAAGGGCTTAGGCTGATTTTTTAAATGAAAAGATTGTTGCAAAATATGAAATTTGTATATAATTTTATGAAAATATACAGATTACAGAAAGTAAATGTGGAGATCAAAAGAAAAAGTAACCAAGTCACAGATTCACACAAATGAGATAGAATAGCAATCACTTTATTTCATTACAAGAAATCAAAGTATCTTTCTCTTTACAAAATCCATGTGAGGGCATTGACCAAAGTCGAATTTAGATATCCTCGATGAAAACCATACAAAAGGACTCTGACAAGAAGTAAAAACTGAACTTTAAAATCTGGATCAACTTGCCACATACTATTGCCAATTTGACTCTGCAGAATATCCTTTATCAGCTATGAAACTCAATCCATAAACAGACAAGTATACACAAACTATCAAAGATAGATCAACACCTATGAAACGAGCATCTGAATGATATGGTTCAACTTTAAATCTTGCTTTCTACAATAGGACCATGTTTTCAAAAAGAGATTTAGGCCTTTAATGAACTCAAGAATGAATGAAAATTGAACTATCTAATGAAAAAAAAACATAGTATTGCTTTCTCCTTCTATTCTCCCCTTGTTCTTCCTTCTCATTTGGCTTTTATGCATTCCAAATCGGTTGAAGTAGTTCAACTACTTCTTTTAGTTAAGTTAATTAAACTTAACTAATTTTAGTTTAGGGGAAGTAATAATATTAATAATAGTAATAATAGTTAATGGTCTTTATTAAATAATAACTAAGTAGGTGGGATGCCTTGTGACTCCCTTTTTTTATTCTTTACAAAAATAAACACAATTAGATAACCATTTAAACAAATGCATCCTTGTAGCTCTCATTAATATTTCCAAAATTTGAATATTAAATATCATAAATAATTTAAATTATATCCAAAATATGTAAATAACCACATTATCCAAAAAAATGGTTTGTTGTCCAAAACTTTTTGCAGTCCATTGTCTTCAACAAATCAACCATAAACACATAAATTAAAATCCATATTTGCCACTTTGAGAGGCAATCCTACTTATGTCACTATTGTCCCCTTTGGACTTCCCAGAATTATCCTTAGGTTGATTTGAACCTTGAGGCTTAATCTCACTAATAACATGGGAACAATCATCCCTCAGGTGCATACGGGAGGACATTGATTTTGATGAGTCATTTGAAGGAGATGAGGGAGAAGCAACATCTTTACCTTTGTCTTGCACATGGGGGGGCTCAGTTTTAAGTCGTTTTCTAGATTGAGAGGACTGAATAGGTGAATGTACTGGAGAAATTTGAGCATTAACATTTATAGGTGGAGGTGGAGGATATAATGACAAGTTGGGCCAGCCACGATGGTGGGAGACTGTTGGATAAACAATCTCTTTCCATCCATCATTTTCAGGAACTTATGGTTGCATGGATACATGAGGAGGCACAGGAATACCAGGGATATTTTGAGGTTGGAAGGGAGACCTCTATGGTCTAGGCTGAACTATCCCTTGCCCAATACAATTGAAGAACCCAGCTTGAAAAAGTTGGTTCAACTCCTGAGAGTCAACATCAAAATGAATTGAAAATCTGGGTCTTCTAGGCCCTATGTTCCAGTTACCTCTTCCCTTATTGTTTTTTCCATGACTGCCTCTACTAAAGAAACTCATCATGTATGCAATGATTCATTAGTAACTGACCCTTAACATACCATACATGACAATCTCTTTATATGAAACAAATTTTGGCTCAGAAATTGACATAAGACCCATGCAATTCAATCCATAATAAATCATTTAATAATTACCAAGTGAGTAGGGGGGTGAAGTAGGGTTCATGAGATATCTAGAGGGATTGTAATGAGCAAAAAATTGATAACATGACAGCGAATAAGAACACGAGTATTGTTCAACAATTCATTAAATAACTAATTGTGTAATCAAATACCAAAATATATCAGTTGCCACCTATTTATGTGTCATATCTTTACCACTGCCATACATAGTGTTTAATTTATTTTATAGAACAGGGATTGTAAAAATGAAATTGGGATCGTGAGTGGGGTATAATGAGCGAAAAAGTGATAGTATGAGAGGGAATAATACAGATATTGTTCATAAAAAATAAATTAAATCAAACAACAACCATAACTCTGTTCAGACCACAATCCAATAAGAATCCACTTTAAAACCAAAATCATTTAACTGTCCCTTATTTACAGACAGAATGCTTGTTGACTTCAATAAAAATAAATTTAAATTGCCCATAATTCTTCAATTATATCAATCTTTGCATCTTATACAATAACTATGCAACATCATATTAACATCATTGCCAATTTCACAATAGCATCATAACCATTCAAGCCACAGTCTTCCATGCTCCCATGCTAACCCTTTTTCTTTTTAAAACAAAA